>CABHPH010138555.1:0-22510 GCA_902168325.1 Peromyscus nudipes | reverse complement strand
TAGGGTGACATATCATATCTTATCATGTATCTTACAATATATTTTACAAAAAAGTAGAAACATTCAAAGTTTCTAAGCATAGAAAATGATCCATATTCAAGAAAGAAGAAATGTAATGACTTTGGCCAGATCATTATACATGATACACATGTACATTGTACCATATATCTATAATTATTATATATCAATTAAAACAATGATACCAAAGGCAGAACCATAGTACAAAAGTAAAAAGTAGTTACTATTTTTAGAACTATTACCAATAAAATATCCATTGATAAGATTGCTAGAAACAAATACAAGGAATGAGTCCTTTGCCTCTAAAGACTCTCAACTTTCATTGTGACTTACAAATTAGCAAAATAAGATTCACAAATGTAATTTAAAAGATAGCTTGTTATTGGAAAATGTGATCTTGTACTGTTAAAATTTAGTATTTTATATATTTTGCTTTATGCTGAGCTGCATGGTAAGTATTCAGTACAATTGAACAATGAGTAATTTTATCAAAGATATTTAATTCTTCTATTTGGTAAAGTGTGAAATATTCTACACAGGTTCAAGTCTAAATATTTGGTGGCACTGTTTTGGGAGGCTGTGGAACATTTGAGATACAGGACCTAGCTGGCAGACATAGTTCTTTAGGGGCTGTATTGAGGATTATAGGCTGGTCTTACTTCCAGTGCTGTTCTACTATTTGAGGATCCAGGGCTGCATAGTACTACCATCAGGAGGCCTCACATACTTCATGCTTTATAATTATGAGCCTAAGTGAGAAGACAGCCAAGCACAGCCCTGTGCCCTTGAGGACCAGGGCATCGACACTGGACACCACTACAAAGTACAAATATGTGATGGAGAGGTGGGAAAGATAGAAAAGCAGAGTGGTGTTGTGGGATACTTTTATTTTGTGTGAAAATGTATTGCTGTGATTGGTGTGATTAAAAGCTAAATGATCAATAGCTAGGTAGGAGGTATAGATGAGATTTCTGGGCAAAGAGAGAGAAACTGGGAGGAGCAATCTAGGTATGCAATTTCACTCACAGACTCAGAGCAAGCCAGATGTAGAGGTACTAAGTAGAGGTAACCGAGCCATGTAGTAATATATGGATTTAGAAAGTATGAGTTAATTATGTTATAATTGGAAAAAAGCCTAAGATAAGTCCAAGCTTTCATAATTAATAATAAGTCTCCAGGTCATTATTTGAGCTGGAGGTCCAAAGGTAGTCTGACAAGAAAGCTTGCTACACATGGCATTCAATATGGAGGCTCAAATATCCACATAGGGCCTGAGAAAGTGGCCTCTCAGCTAGGCTGGGTGTACAGAGGTGCAGATCTTTTAAGAGACCCTGTTATGTAGCAGAGTGCTTGAGCAGCCAGCACTGGGTACAAATGCTTGCCATATTGTGAACACAGCAGCTTCCCAGAGCTGAGACTATAAATGTTCCAGCATGAAGCAAGGCTCTCAAGGAATTGAGTGGATGGAGCCAGCCATCAGAGCCCCAGGTCACGGATGGTGTGGCTGTTTAAGGTTTGTCTCACAGTCAGAGAACTCTGCAGGCACACAGTATAGCAGTCCAGACCAACACACCTTTAGACAGATAAAGTAAAAAAAAATGGGTATAGACATTAATAGGAAAAATAGTTTAAAATAATAAAGAAAAGTCTTTAAAGAGAGAGTAAAATAATAATAATAATAAAAAGCCACATAACGAGAGAGATAAACAGTGTACCTGTATCCTGTATGGTGTTTTGTTGACTTTGAATTTTTTGAATGTTAATGAATGAATGGCAGATGCTGAAAGACATTGGATTATGGAAGGGACTGCTGAATTAAACCAGCCTATATACTTTAGAAATGTTTTGGCTTCAGACAGAAGTTGGAAAATGCATTGCATTGTGGGAGAGGTTATGCCTTTGTTTCCACTGGGAGCAAAATGTATGGTTTTCTTCAAAATTAATGAAGATCAGATTTGACCAGGGAAGACCTTGTGAAAATCTTGGCTACAGACATAAAAAAGTAAGAAAGACTACAAGACAGGTAACCTGTATGCTGATCTTTATGCATGACAACAGCTTTGAGACTGGATGAGACATGATAAATCTTGTTGGCTACAGAGTCCTCATGACTTAGTATTATATGTCATCCTTTCCTATGTATGGATAGAGATTTATATTATAATTTGGTTATACTGCCCGAACAACTTATAAAGTTAACAGATGCCTTTTACCTGCTGAAACATAAAACAAAAAATCATATTTAACTGACTTGTGTACACTGCATATCTTATACTTGTGTTAGTGCAGATATATATGTTGCCTTTAAAAGTTTATGTGTTTTCAGAAAGAAAGGAACTAGACATCAATGAAAACAAGTAGCCCGGGTGACCCAGCCTCTCAAAATGCCTCTGTTGCACTTTCCTCAAAATTCTGTATCCAGAACATCTTCAAAGCTGCTCGCTGAGATGGTTCAGCTTCACAGACTATCTAGCCAAGACTTCAGATAGGCTCTACATTTTTTCCATCACACAGAGACTAAACAAAGTATAACACAACTAAATCTCCAAGGATTTGACTATTATCCCAATTTTCTCAGGGTCTCCTAAAAATGCCATTGCCCTCCATACAGCAGGAAGCAGTCTAGAGAAAATGATGTCCACATTCCCAAGAGGTGGGGTCGGTGGTTTTGAGTCATTTGGTGTGTTGTAGATGCTTGTTTTCATTTAGGGGGTTTGCTTACAAGCTGTTCTTGGCCATATTCAGGAACATACTAAACAAAGCAGGTTAGATTTAGGGAACTCTTTCTAAAAACAAAAAGAGGGATATAGGAATGATAGAATAAAAGGGTAGATTATTGAGTCTACTTTTAAACTAAAAAAAATTTACTAATCTTAAATGTTTTACTTTGGTATGGATTTTTGTACATTGATACAAATTTAAGGTTATTTTTGTTATGCTGTATATATTTTTCTATTCTTAAGATATTATTCTTATGAAGCTCTTTTAATAATGTAATGTTAATTTGTAGTCCCTGAAAGTTATTATTACAAACTATTTAGGATTATTACTAATACAAGTTAGTAGTTAGTCACGTAACAATCATATTTGTGAACATGTTAGGTATATTTTTCAAGGTTAAGCAGACATGTATTTTAGATAGATAGGTGGTCTTCAAATATTACAGAAATCTTCAAAATGTACATTTATGATATTTTAGTAACATAAGGCTTTTCAGGACAATGAGATACATGCGCTCCTGGCAGCACCAATCTACTTCAGAGAAGATGATGGACATTGAAGAACCTCCATATGGGGTTTGCTTTCTTTGTGGCAAAAGTTAGTCACTGGGCAAAAAAAAAAAAAAAAAAAAAGCTGCACTTGCCTCAACTACTGAGAATATGCTGTCCAGAGTGGACAAGCAGGACACAAAAGAAAGTGACTGCCAAACTTGCCAAGATAAGGTGGGACAGTCATTCAAAATTCCTGTTTCACAGAAAAGTCTGTCAGGTATTCTAGACCTATAGGCTGAAGATGGATGCTTCAACATTGCAGAGGAACCTTGGGTGACTGTCTAGGCAGTTAGCTATTTCTGTCAGTTTTTTTTCATTTTGGAAGTTGTTTGTACTGCACGTACTGTTTACTCAGGTAATATTTTATCCTTCTTGGGTCTCTAATGGGGGTTTAAGATTATAGAGTAATACCATTTTCTTTATTACCAAATTCAGAAAAGGAATTCACAAAAGTTATAGAGTGCATTGTGGGAGGTCTGCCCTTTTCTCTGCAGGAGGTCAGCCCCCACTTTTTCTCCAGGGTAGTCTTGAGAAGGGAGGAGGGAGAAATATTTAGATAGGAGAATAGAGGGGAGAGAAACAGATAGAAACACAGGATAGCCTAGGGAGGGCCTGGATCAATATCCAATGGCCCCTTCTGTCTCTCCTAAAGGGCCTTTTATAGAAATGCCAGAGGGTGGAGCAAAAGACCTCCACCTAGCACAGCCAAATGCAGTCCCTGTCTTAGGTCATTCTTCTTGCACAATCTTCCTTACACATCATGGAGATATGTGGTGGTATTGTGTTCCCCAAAATATTATGTAACTTAATAAACTTATCTGGGGTCAGAGACAGAACAGCCACAATATTAAACAGAGGTTAGGCAGTGGTTGCACACGCCTTTAATCCTAGCATTCCAGAGAGAGAAATCCCTCTGGATCTCTGTGAGTTCAAGGCCACATTGGAAAAGGCCAGGCATGGTGACCCACACCTTTAATCCCAGGGAGTGGTGGTGGAAAGCAGAAAGGTATATAAAGCGTGAGGACCAGAAACTAGAAGCATTTGGCCTGGAGAAGCATTTAGCCTGGAGAAGCATTTGGCCTGGAGAAGCATTTGGCCTGGTTAAGCATTTAGGCTTTCAAGAAGCAGCAGTTCAGCTCAGGCCCATTCGGATATGAGGACACAGAGGCCTCCAGTCGGAGGAAGCAAGACCAGCTGAGGATCCAGTGAGGTGAGATAGCTGTGGCTTATTCTGTCTCTCTGACCTTCCAGTGTTCACCCCAATACCTGGCCCGGGTTTGTTTTATTAATAAGAACTTTTAAGATTCTGCTACAGAGATACACTTTCCATCAACCATACTCTTACTTAGTTTGGAAGCTATCAAGAAGAAAGTTGCCCATCTTTTCTACCAGTCTCTGGCAAGAAGGGGTACTCAGATTAACTCAGCTCTGACTCAGGTCCCTATTGAGAGCTTGCAAACATCCACAGTGATTTCTATAGCTGCCACACCTCCCAATAAAGGAGTAGAGGATAATAAAGATGGAATATCCTTTTTGGAATGGGACTAAGATGACTAAAACAGTCTTAGCTGCATCAAGCCTTTTTCTAAATCAAAACCCTCTCCTAACAGATGTTCAATAAAGTTTCCAACAGATTATCTTGATTTGCAGGAGAAAACAGTCATTTCAAAAACACTTCAAAGTATCCACTCAAGTAAACAAAAACCCATGCTAATTATAAAGACACTTTTATCTGTTTAAGTAGCTTATCTATACAGGTGCTCCTAACACAGCACTAGAATTTCTGTACAAACTAACTAAATTGTGAGACACCTGCTCCTTTGTGGGAGGCCTACCCCTTTCTGAACAGAAACAGAGGGGGAACAGAAACTTCTAGAAAGAAGAAAGAAAAGTTGCCCTAATTATGACACCTTCACTTAAGTTTTCTAGGGGCCACTGAGACCCTATTTATCATAAAGTGTTCAAATATATCTGAAGTTAAAAGAGTAATAAAAACTTCTTAGATGCTTCTAATGTGATTAATTTGGTTTATTCTTTAAAAATTAATGTTACTCAATTTGTCCAGACTAATAATGATAGAATAATAAAAACAATACTACTACATATTTATATGCTTTGTACAAACTTACATTCAACATTTGCACTTTTTACATTCACTAGTTACACTTTTTACATACTTACATTGAACATATATACCAAGTTGCATGAACATCACTATACATATTTACACTTTCTACAAACTTATATTCAAAAGGAAATTCTGGAGAACTATTTTACAAACTTTAGCAAACATTTGGAGGCATCTCTTAACAGAACTAACTTACATTCAAAAGCAAACTCTACAGGACTACTTTAGAAACTTCAGCAAACATCTGGAAGAGACTTATTAATAGAATTATTTATGTTTTCTTTCAACAAGACAGAGAGTTTGCAAATCATGAGTTACCACAGTTAAAATAGATAAAATCAAAAGTGGTTCCTTTCTAAAATTGGAAGTTTATAGTCAGCTTTGATATTATTCTGAAAGTTTTCTTGAGAGTTTGAAGTCAGAGCCTAATTCATCAGTGGCTCTAAGCTTTATTTGGTAACCAAGGGTAAAATTCCCTTTTCTTAATTTTTTAAAGCTGTTTTTTTAAGATTACCACGAACATTTCAAAGAGGCTTGTTGACAAACGGTATTAGCATTTTAATGCCTCCTGAAAGGCAAGCTGTTCACCTGTTTCTAGTACTCAGGAAGTAAGACTAAGCTTTCTAACACTGCTTGGAAAAAAAATGATTTGAGCTGAAAAAGCAGAGTTAGCGGGTGGTGCAATACTGGCATTATTTCCCTTGGGCATTTTGCTGCTCTGTTATGGACTAAATTTCCCAAGCTGTCTTTCTTTATATTGTCACGCTATAATTAACTACATTTCCCAAGCTGCCTAATGAAATAGATTTCACAAATTGCCTTTCTGGGTCCAGGAGAAAACTCATCTATGTACAATTGTGGGCACAGTTTTTTTGTCTTCCCTAAGATCATATTAGGACACCTGCATTACTGTTTGATAGATGTACCTCCCTCATCAGATTTTTAAGAGCTTTTTCAGAGAAATTTTCCCCAATAGATCTTCTACTTGTCCCCTTCCCCAAGATGCAGAGTTTCCCAATGCCTTGGCCATGACTCAGTTCCTTTGCTAACCACTTTCTGTTCTAGGGATAGGGGCTTATGTCCCTGGTTCTGTATGGCCAAATTTTGCCTCAGCTTTTCCCATGTTACAGCTACTGGTAGGAACACAGACCCTGCCTTTTTCACTGCAGGGAGAATCCCAAAGCTTCCACTGCCTCCTCTGTGCCATCAGCCCCTCCTTGGGTCCTTCACCACCTCTGCTGTAGTGCCACCCTTGTGGGAAGTTGCCCCTGCTTGACTTTCCACTTGCATTCTCTTGGGTATAGGCTCTGGCTGCAGGGGACTCTGGCTAGGGTCTGAAGTGTCTGCTGTTTTTCTAATACTGGCTTGAAGGAGAGATAGGACTTGCAGAGAAGATTTGCCATGCTTCAAGAAGTTTTTTTCTAGGGCAATTACAGATGATTTTTCCATTCTGATAGATGTTATTTCCAGGTGAATCTAATTTTGCCCTTACAGGAAGAAGAGAAATCTGAGAAGGAAAGATCTGAAAAGCTTTCAGTTTTTGAGAGAAAGATTACTAGGTTTTTTAAGTTTTCAATCCCTCCCTTGTCTGCCTCAGGGAAAACTTTTTCCCTGCCACTTAGAGCTTAAAGCTAAGCTATCCACAGGTCAAAAGCTTTCACAGGAATCTTTTTGTTTTTTTGCCCATTTTCTTTCACAGTACTTTTTTAATGACTCTGAGTCTTCCCCAGGAGTTTTCATTCATAATCTCAAGAACACAGCTCCTCTATCTTGTTGCTTTACTATCTTACCCTAAGTTTTTTCTACATTATATTCATATATTCTACCTTATCCTAAGTTTCTTCTTACAGTATATTCCTACCTTATATTTTCCCCTAGTTTTCATAGGTAGATATTAAGAGAGAGAGAGAAAAAAGAAACCTAGATAGAGATATGTGGTGCAGCCTAACTTTTCACTTTGGCATTTCTTTCAGCCACTTACTTTAACTATACTCCCCAAAATAGAATACCCCCATCTTCATTATACTACAAAACTGGACATGTCTAACTGCTCCCTATGGTGCCCCCAACCCCCTTTCACCAAATCCCTGGTCCCTGTTTAGGTGTCAACTATAGGAGGCCTACCCATTTCTCTGTGGGAGGCCAGCTACCACTTTTTCCCCAAGGTACTATTGAGGAGGGAGGAGGGAGAAATATTTAGATAGAAGGGTAGAGGATAGAGAAAAAGATAGCAACACAGAAGAGCCTCAGGATGGCCTATGTCAATATCCACTGCCCCCCTTCTGTCTCTTCTAAAGGTCCTTTTATAGGAATTCCAAGAGGGTGGAGTCAAAGACATACCCCAGGGACTAATGTAGCCCAGCTGAGTAAAGCAAGCTCAGTTCTCATTAGAAAATCTTTGTGGGCTTCGACAGTGTATCAGGTTGAGAGACATAAAGCTTCAATTGTTTTCTAAGAAAATGTTTTAAGGTCTAAAAAGATACTTTTAGGATGCTGATATAGTTTTGATAGAAAGTATTTTAGGTATAAAACCAGTGTCCATAGGCCTCTTTTCAGTTGATGATTTCTGGTTTCTGGCATGGATGCAGGCAGAGAGAGACTTATCCTTTCTTAGGAGACTGACCACTAAGAATATTACCAACCTCCACTGAGTATTTGAACAATGCAAAATGGACTTTTGTGTGGGGGACTGGGGAGTGGGGATGGAAATGGGAAGACTTGAAGGTGAGTGTGATGAGGGTGCATGGATGGTCATTAAGTAGTTTTGAAATTTAGCCTATTGAATTTTTTAGATGAATTATGTAGCTTGAATAAATCTACAAATATTCTTATTTATTCATGTAAAATAATATGAGCTTAAATAAAATTTTCCTCCCTGCTGTCAACCTCTCAGGTCACAGTGACAAGGAAAGTGACTACTGCAATGCTTTACATTTTCTTTGCTTCTGAAATACGTTTGGAATACTTAATTATAATGTCTGTCAAACCTAAGGAAAGGTATGGAACAAAATTAAAAAGAAACACAAGGTTTTCTTAGTTTCCTATAGTATGAATGAAATAAACTGTCAATGTGTGTCGAGAAAATGCAGTTGTTAAAGTTGGCTGGTCTTGGGGTGAAGTATATGGTGCTGTGGGATAATGCTTTTGTACACTGGTTTAATAAAACACTGATTGGCCAGTAGCCAGGCAGGAAGTATAGGTGGGATAAGCAGTCAAGGAGAATTCTGGGAAGAAGAAGGCTGAGTGAGGAGATGGCAGCCCACTGTCCAGGAAGCAGCATGTAATGGCACACAGGTAAAGCCATAAAACATGTGGCAACATACAAATTGACAGAAATGGGCTAAGCTTAAGTGTAAAAGCAAGTCAGTAGTAAGCTTTAGCTAATGGCCAAGCAATTTTAATTAATATATGTCTCTGTGTGTTTGCTTGGGTCTGAGTAGCTGTAGACTGGGAAGGACACAGAGAAACTTCAGCTACAAATATGGGGCAAGAGTTTCCACCTAAACCTTGAGAAAGCTTTAAAAAAAAGATTCTAAAATGAAGCTAAAAACAGCTTCCTAGTTGTGTCTCTCAGGCAAGCCATGAGCTACAGTATGATGGTTTCAAAGCAGAGTGTGGGCTTAAGTGAAGCATGATGGATTCCCACCATAGTACACAGAGGTATCTCCAAGCTGTGCAGTATGCTGTATGGTAGATATATCTTTTGCTAGTATACACAAAAAAAAGGAAAGAAATAAAAGGATTTTGGAGGGTTGGGGATTTAGCTCAGTGGTAGAGCGCTTGTGTAGTAAGCACAAAGCCCTGGGTTCAAGCCTCAGCTCCAAACAATAAATAAATAAATAAATAAATAAATAAATAAATAAATAAATAAATAAATGATATATAAATAAATAAATAAATAAATGGACGAATGAATGAATGAATAAATAAATAATAAATAAATAAATAAATAAATAAATAAATAAATAAATAAATAAATAAAAATAAAAGGTTTTTTGGGCTGCATGCTACTGGATGGCGGGAGTCAGTAGCCAAGGCTGCTGTGTCAGTACTAACTGCCACAGTTCACAGCAATAGATTCACGATAAGGCAGATTCAGATGAAATAAGACTTTAAATGGTTTACAGTGTGTATGAAAATATATGTAAGCTTGGAAGACAGAAGAAAAGGAATAAAGACAGTTCTATAAAGAAATAGAAAGTTTTAAAAAATAAAGTCTCTAAAGGAAAAATAAAAGTAACATAAAAAATAAACCATGTAAAGATGGATATCGCACAGAGAATCTGGATTGTGTTGTCCTTGGGATTTTTTAATATCAGAAAGACATTTGATTGTAAAGGCTACTGAGTTAAACCAATATGTATATTTTAAAGATATCTTGACTTCAAAATTTGGATCTAAGGATATGTTGCTTTGGAAAGGAGACTCTGTTTTTATTTTCACAGGAAGCAAGAGGCTATGGATTTGTTCCAGGTTAAAATGAATCAGATTTGATCAAGCCAGACCTCTTGAATCTTAACAGATGGTACCTATCAACAAAGGTTATAGCCAGTCTTCCAAGGACTTGACCATTATCTCAAATTTTCTCAGGATCCCCATAAGAATACAGCACCTTTTATCAGCAGAAAGTAGTCTAGAACACTATGCCCACATTCCCAAAAAATGGATTATGGATGTTTGTCTTTTTTTAGGTTGTTTGTTATAAATTGCTATTGGTCATAGTCAATATATTTCTAAAAGAAGAAAGGGGGATATGATATGGAAATATAGATTATAGATATGGTAGGATAAAAGGGTAAATTGTTGAACCTACTTTTAAAGAGCAACTTGTTTAAAATGTTTTACATTGGTATAGATTTTAGTTTATTGATAAAATTTAAAGTTAATTTTGCTATACTGTATATATATTTCTACTCTTGTTTAAGGTATTATGTTTGTGCAGCTCATTTAAATTGTAATGTATAATTAAGAAATACAGATTAATAATTAGTCTTCTATGATAGCCAAACTTATAGTCATGTTAAATTTTCTAGGTATACATAGATATAATTCAATTAGGTACATAATCTTCAAACACCTCAAAGACCTACAGAATATGGCATTTAAAATGTTTTAAAAACTTAGACTTTCCTGGACAATAAGATATGTCTGCTCCTGGCAGCACCAATTTACTTCAAAGAAAAAGATGGATGTCGAAAACACTCCATATGGAGTTTATCTTCTTTTTGTCAAAAATAGCCATCTGCACAAGAAACTGTTCTTATATGGAATGCTTGATAAAATGTATCTACTAGACATGCAGGACCCATAGGAAGGTGACCATTGAACTTTGCAAAGCAAAATGGTCCTTCAGGTTCCTGCTTCACAGAAAAAAAACTACCAGACATTCTACAGGACACAGAGAAAAGTCACTGAGAGTCTCATATGGATGCCCCAACTTTGTAGAGGCACTTTGGATGACTGTCCAGGCAGGCACTGTCTCTATCATTCTAGATTTTTGGAAGTTTCTAACAATGGTCTTCCTGTTTACTTAGATAATATTGTATCCTTCTAGGGTCTTTGATGTAGTTGAAGACTAGATAGTTATAATTATGGTTTTCCTTGGTTTTGATAGGAGATAAGGTTAGATATGAAACCTTGGACTCACAAATATAGGATAGACACTATATCTTCTTTGATTTTTGCCAAATACAAATAGACTAAATATTATAACTATAATTCTTGCTTGACAACTGTTTTGCTATATGTAATTTTACCATGTTAAAGTAAAAACCTTCCCTTGTAATTAAACAGAAAAGGTGAAATGCTGTGGATAATGCTTTGTACACTTGTTTAATGAAACACTGGTTAACCAGTAGTCAGGCAGGAAGTACAGGTGGGATAAGTAGACAAGAAGAATTCTGGGAAGATAAAGGCTGAGTGAGGAGATGCCAGCCTGCTATCCAGGAAGAAGCATATAATGACACACAGGTAAAGCCACAGAACATGTGGCAACATATAGATTAACAGAAATGGACTGAGTTTAAGTGTAAAAGCTAGTCAGTAGTAAGCTCGAGTTAATGGCCAAGCAGTTTTAATTAATATAAGCCTCTGTGTGTTTACTTGGGTCTGAGTGGCTGTGGACCAGGGGGGACACAGGAAAACTTCAGCTATAATATGGAGCACAGAATTTTTAGTCAGTGAAATTCACCACAAGGAACTACAGTGGTGAATATATATCATTCTACATTTGACCTGATTTATAGAATGTACATTAAGAAAAGTAAACTATAGATTTAGGTGGTATTACTGTGTCCATGTAAATTCTTCATTTTTAGCAATGTGTCATTCAGGTGGGGTATTTGAAGGAGAAAGCTACATTCAAGAAATTGTACTTTCTTTTTAATTTGCTGTGAATGTAGAGCAGCTTAAGCAATCTTCTTTTAAATATTATAAAGTAGACTATATCAGGGCCTATATATTATGTTTATATCTAAAAACACTGAATTTGTCCTCTCTCTCCCCCCTCTCTCTCCCCCTCTCTCTCTCCCTTTCTCTTTCTTCCTCTCTCTCTCTCCCTTTCTCTCTCTCTCTCTCTCTCTCTCTCTCTCTCTCTCTCTCTCTCTCTCTCTCTCTGAATTGACATGGATGGCGAACTATTAAACAGAGAAAAACCTCTAGTTTTTGAGTTAAAAATTTCCAACTAATACCCACTATATTTTAGTTGATACCTTTTATTATTAAAATCTTTTCTCACAGATTTATTTGTAAAACATTTGCATTTCTGTTGGTGTCATCATTGTTCAATTCATTTTAAACAGTCATGGTGGTGAGATTTATGAGCGTAGTTTCTAACAGTTCTAAGAGACACAATCTTATAGCAAAGTCTCTGATTCTCTGCCTCTTCAAATCTTTCTCCCTCATCTTCTGCAATATTCTCTGATCCTTGGGTGCAGGAGTTGTGCTGTAGTAGATATATTTTTAGGGACTGGACTCCACAACTCTGCATTTTGATTGATTGTGGTTTTCAGTAGCAGTCTCCATCTCTTATGAAGAGAAGTTTCCTTGATGATGGGTGAGGACTACAGTTACTTTGGCATTTAAGAAAAAAATATTTAGAATGTAGCTAAGGAGTATACTCATTTAGTAAAATATTGGTTGTGGGTTCCCCTTCAAGGTCCATGACTACTCTAGCCCTGGGTTGTTGGTTAGATTTCCAGTACCAGGTATGATTTTCTTCTTGTTGTAGAAGGCCTTAGGTCTAATTAGAGAACTGTTGGTCACCCCCAAGGTATGCATTCCCTACTGCACACTTAGAGTTATTGTACCATATTGATCATGGTGATTCACATGCATCATATAGCTGAGAAGGATTGTTAGATGCTACCCTCCTTTGAAAGTTAGCATGGAACTTTTTGGTATCATGAAAACTAGTCCTCATGAAGGGAACACCTAGGTCAGTTACATCCCAGGGGGCTCTGGGCCCTGTGTCTGAAGTACATGGTGTCTTCAGCAATAAGGCCTTACCTTAATATCTCTGGGAGATGACCAAGGGCAAAAGCAATAACCTATAATGGTTTGGGATAAAAAGTGGTCTTCTCTTGCCTGATGTTGGGTTTTTTGTTTGATGGCTCTTAGAGGGAGCGTTGTCAACCCTGATGGGAAAATTTTTGTTAAAATTTGAATGTACATATTCAACATGTATTATAGGTATTTTTAGGTACATAGTTAATAGTGTGATTACCTGTGACTTTTTTAGGTATTCTTACCATTAATTTATCCTCTTTGCTCCTTCGCCCCTATCTTTCCTCTTCCTTATTAGAGCCCCTCACATTTTTTTTAATTTTTCCTTCTCTGGTACCATGAACAGGGCCAAACATGGAGAAGGGGAACCCACGCAGTCTCAACCTTACATGAAGAACTACAGGCAGATGAGAAATGTTGAGAGCAGGAGAAATAGTCTTCCCTAGGAAAGAACACACCAATTGGTTATCCAATTGTGTTGCAAGCGAGAAGGTAGGGGCATGTAGTTGGTGTAACAAAGGTTATATTTTGCTATGCTGAGGATCATCACATAAAGTTTACATTCCAAGTTCCTAATGATGGTCTTACACCTATCTCTCCAAGGCTGCTTACCTGTGTAATGTATCTTAGCTGAAGGTTGTGACCATTTTTTCACAGTAATTTCCCATTTGAGGGTCAGGATCCCCCAGGGAGACTCTCCATTCACAGGGAAGATCAAAGTGACATCTCTCCAATGTTTCCAGAAATTCTGTAAGGGCAAAATTGATGCATTGCTGTTTGCCTCTGCTTACATATTGTTAAGTAGGTGAGGTGCAGTTCTCTGCTTATGCTGTTGTGTGCCTGGATATCTTGAGTAATGATGTCTGTTGGGTTCTGGTTGCCAGGGGTAGCCTTGAGTGTATTGGGACTCATGAATAAGCTCTTTCTATCTATCTAAATGGCATGTTTAGTATGCTCATTACAAATACCAAGTCATCAACACTGAAAAATATGAGTAACATTACACATACTGAGTAGATTATATTTATATATTTAGGAACACACACACATACACACACACACACACACACACACACACACACACACACCAACAATTAATGAAAAAAGATGTCAAAGATTTTAAATAGAGCAAAGAAGGTTATATGAGAGGATTTGGAGGGATAAAAGGAAAAAGAGAAATGATGTAATTATATTGTAATCTCAAAAATAATTTAAAAATTCTGTATCTCAATCCACAGGCATCAACAAATTTGCGCTCTTTTCTCTTGAAGTTTCAATTTTTTTGGGGGGGGCTTTTGAGACAGAGTTTTTCTGTATAGCTTTGGAACCTATTGTGAAATGTGCTTTGTAGACCAGGCTGGCTGCACATTCACAGAGCTCCACCTGCTTCTGCCTCCTGAGTGCTGGGATTAAAGGCATGTGCCACTAATGCCCAGCAAAGTTTCAATTTTTATAATAAAAATCTTTACATTATATTATGATTTGAAATTTATAAAACATTATTGCCCGAGTTACAACTTTCAGGTCTCAAAATAATCTAAAAGGTAGGGAATTATAACTAACACAAGGAAACTGAGAGTAAGGAGTTATAACTCACACAAGGAAATCAAGGGTAAGGAATTACAACTCACACAAGGAAATCAAGGGTATGGAATTACAGCTCACACAAGGAAATCAAGGGTAACAAATTATAACTAGTACAAGGAAACCATGTGTAAGGAATTATAACTAATACAAGGAAACTGTTTCAGAGAGGTTAGTAACTCAGAAAAAAATCATTTGTCTATTATAGTTTGAGATGGGACCAAAATTATGGATTCTTAATCATTATCAGAAGTTCTACTACATTGATCAGAAAACACCTCTGTCTACTCACCAAATCTCCCACTCTTACAATTAGAGTTTTCTCCTGCTGGTGGTGGTGGCACACGCCTTTAATCCCAGCATTTGGGAGGCAGAGGCAGGTGGATCTCTATGAGTTCAAGGTGAGTCCGGCCTGGTCTACAGAGTGAGTTCCAGGACAACCAATACTATACAGAGAAACAATGTCTTAAAAAAAATTAGAGCTTACCCAAAATATGAGGCAGTGGGCAGGACTTGTCTTCACTTCTTTCTCCCCCCGAGATTCACACAGAATAGTGGATGCAGGGTGGACTCTGCATCAGAACAATACCACACATGTAATTTTCTGGCCCTGGCTCTGTTGCTGAGAAGTATTGCGAACTTGGGCATGAATTTAACTAATCAGTACCTCACTTTTCTCATCTCAAAAGTTGGGGTTATATTGATTAGTAAAGGTAGATTAAATAAATTAACACTCACAGAGCACCAAGAGTTAATAGCATGCTAGTGTTCCCTACTTATTGCTAAATAAACTGATTTGTCTCATCTATATTAATTAACTCTTTACACATGGAAATAGATCTGTGTAGAGAAAGGAGGAAATTGTGAAAATGCTAATGCAGGTAAATGATGATATTGGGTCTCAAGAAGCTTTTAACAGTATGATTAACAGAGTTCCAACCCTGAGGCTAGCTGCCTGCTAAGTATGTTCAATGACTTTGTCAGGTGATTACAAGTAGCAAGAAAGAAAAGGGTTTCCCTTTCTATAATGGAAAGGTTTGGACACCAAGATGAGACTGCACAGGTATGTACTAGGCAGCTGGGGGAACTTAAGGAATTTTACTACTAATCTACACTTGGGGTCATTTGTCTTCTGGCTTCATTTCTTACATAATGTTGTTTGTTTATTTCTTAATTCCATTGTCATGATGAATTCTAATTTCCCTTTTGCCTTCTGCCCATCTTTTCACTTTTCCTTTCTCCCCTATTTTTATCACTCCATCTGTCCTTGTGGCTTACTTTTATTAGCATTAAATTTTAGAAAGCATCTTGTCTTTTTTTCTAAGAGCTGTCAGATCTCAGGTGTTGTGGTGCCCTGATACTGTCCCACATGAAGGTCTGGGCTCAGCTCAGGGTGGACTCAGATCCCACCTGGATTGCTAGAGTGTAAACAAAGCCTAAACTCAGCATTCTTCAAAAATCCTGTAAAAAAAGTTTTCTGCATGTCAGAAAAAGCCATTATTTCTCTTACGCACCCACTACATTCAGCTGCCTCTGGCAATGGACATCTGGTTCTTGATTAACACAAACAGACCGCAATAGATCAAGGTCCGCACACTAGTTCCCAGGCTCTTCTAGATTGCACACTCTCAACTTGTTCCTGATGAAACTGGAAAGGCTTTCCCCACTTTTTTTTTTCTTTTTTTGCTATTCTTCTCTACTCCCAACAGACAGCCTTGGCAGTTTGATTCCCAATAAACCTTTCTTTCTGCCCATGGAGTGGTCCAGTTTTGTGGTTTCACTGTATCATCACTTACAAAAACTATTTATGAATTTAGCAAACTTAGGAAGATGTAGAGATGACTTGATAGTTTTAAATTCAGTTTTGTCCTCAAATCAACAATTACTGTGATGAACAATTACTATCCAGGTCTTAGGATACTTTGCCAGTTATAAGTGATCAATCAAAATGGCTCAAAATCCTCAATAAAAGAGCTAGAATTTTGAAATTGTTCTTGGAAAGCATGTGCAAGATACTTTAAAATACACATATTGATAATAAATTTCTGAAAAGGAGTCCAATAGCACAAAAATATTTCTCAACTTGGCAAATGGGGTTACATGAAATTAAAAGGCTGATGGCAGAAAAAGAAACAGTAACTAGAGATAAGACATGGTCTATACAATGGGGGAAGTCTTTGCAAATTATACAACAGGTAGGGGATTCATGTCAAGATATTTAAAGAACTGTAAAAACGAAACATTGAAAAATCTGATCACCAAATCAAAAAAGCTCTAATGAACCAAATAGATCTCAAAAAGTACAAATGGCTATTAAATGCATGAAAATATGTTCATCATCCTTAGCCATGAGGAAATGCAAGTTAAAGCTATTTTGAAATCCATCTCATCCTAGTCCAGTGGTTCTCAACCTGTAGTTCATGACCCCTCTGGGGTCAAACAACCCTTTCACAGGGGTCACCTATAACCATCAGAAAACATAGATAATTAAATTACAATACATAGTAAGAAAATTAGAGTTATAAAGCTGCAACAAAAATAATTTTATGCTTAGGAGTCACCATAACATGAGGTACTAAAGGATTGCAGCATTAAGAAGGTTGAGAAACACAGTCCTAGTCAGAATGGCTATCATGAAGAAGAAAATTCTGTACATGTATGTGAGTAGTTAGGGGAAGAGGATCATTTCTCAATTCTAGTGGTGTTATAGACAAGTGTAGCCCTTATAGAAATCTGTATGAATGTCTCTCAAAAAATTAATTTAAATACCTAGCCTGGAGGCAGTGGCACACATCTTTAATCCCAGCACTCAGGAAGCAGAGCCAGGCAGATCTCTGTGAGTTTGAGGCCAGCCTGGTCTACAGAGCAAAATACAGGACAGGCACCAAAACTTCACAGAGAAACCCTGTTTCAAAGAACCACAAAAAACCCCAAAATCAAAAACAAACAAACAAACAAAAAACAAAAACAAAAAATACCTCAACATAAGGTAGGTGTGGAGGTACACACCTTCAATCTCTGCAGTGGCAGATAGATTTCTATGAGTTTGAGCCCAACCTAGTCTACATAGAGAATTCCAGCCACTCAGGTTTGCATCATTAAACCTTGTCTCAAAATATGAAATAAAATGAAATTAATAAAACAAACAAAAAATACAAAGCTTAACAAAACACTCATGCCACTATTGTACCTGTGGGCGTGTTTTATCATGCTGGTCATTACTGGAGACACAGAGTTAGCAGCTGGGTAAGATTGCTGATGACTTTTATCCCTCAGCAGTCTATAGAGTACCTTCCAGCACTATGAAAACTAGCCAGCAGGGAGGCTTCTATGTCAGTACCAGCTTTCTTATCTCATTTTCTGTGACCAAAGTATTTGGGGTTTTCAGCAGTAAGGTCTTTTTGGTGAACAACCAAGAGAAAAAAATGACTATAGTATGAATTGTTCAAGGGTCCTATGGGAGCCCATACCTGGCACTGGGCTTTTGATTGATAATCTATGATGTCAGGGAAAAGCATTATCCCCGCCCCCAACTCATATAGAATAACTGTTTAATGTTGCTTTCCCTTTCTTTTCTCTTTCTCCCTTTGAGATCTATATACTTATATGATTTTATAGGTATTCTGAGTTAAATACACAAATCTAGAGATTCTGTGGTAACCAAGCACTTTATGTCTGTATTTCAGGCCTGCTCCACAGGAGGATATTCATGCCTGGTGTTGTAAGTCTTTTCAAGAACTCATGACTGAGGGACTCATAGGTCTTAAGTGAGAACCTCTTATCATTACTTTGCTAAATGGACATAGTGCAAGTCACCTTCAAAATATCTGTATATTTTGTATCTTTGGAGCTGTCTTCATCAGGGAAGCTTCTTTGTGCATCTGAGCACAGTTAATGCAGAGACAAGGGGCCAAAGGGCAGAGAATAATTTTCTTTGGAGTACTCAAACATAAATGGGACATCTATATCACACCACTCCTCCCCAGGGATAAAGGATCATGGTGAAAGAAGAGGTGGAATGATTATAAGAACCAGAAGTCAGAAAGTACTAGGACAAAATACTGTCTTCTGAACATGACAGGATCTTTGAACTTATGAACTCATAATAGTTGGGATAGCCTATACACAGCCTGCAGAAAATCAAGACAGTCAACATTCCACCGTGAATCAGGAAGACTTACAGGAGCCTTCATCTGAGCTAAAGAGTTATCAACAGTGATGGCTTCTAGGGGAGGGAGAAGCAGTTTTCTGTAGGGATGACCACACTCCAGTGAATGGCTTCACACCCATGCATGAATGAGCAGCACCAATTTAAAAATAGACATGAAGTTGGACAGGGAATGAGGGCTCTATCCAGGAGGTGTTGGAAGGCATATTATCAAACACATTGTAAAGATTATATCCTCAAAAAATGAATAAAAATAATGTATTAAGAAATTAAACACAGGTTGTGCATGGTGGTGCATGCCCTTAATCCCAGCATTTAGAAGGAAGAGGCAGAGGCAGGAGAATATCTATGAGTTTGAGACCAGCATGGTCTACATAGCAGGTTCCAGGACAGCAGAGCTACAGAGAAAAACCCTGTCTCAAAACACCAAAAAAAAAAAGGAAAGAAAGAAAGAAATTAAACACAGTACTGCATGACATAGGCGCAACACTCCTAGATATTTACCTAAAAGACTCTATCTCACATTACAGAGATACTGCATATTATGTTTATTGCTGTACAAAAGCCAGAATATGGAGCTCACCTAGATATTTATCAACAAATGAATGGGTAGTAAAAATATGGTATGTCCACAAAATACAATTTTATCCAGTTGTAAAGAGAAATATAAATAAGACATTTGCAGTAAAATGAACATAATTGGAAATCATTATGTTAAGCTATTTTGCCAGACTTAGAAAGGCAAATAGTGTGTGTTGAGAGCTAGATATATATTAAATGTGTGTGTGTGTGTGTGTGTGTGTGTGTGTGTGTGTGTGTGTTGACTCTGCAAAAGGGACCATGAGAGGGAAGGAAGAAATCGTAAGGGGAAAGGGAGAGGCAGTAGGAAAATACATGTGGTATGAAAGCCCCTAGCAATGTGCTCTGAAAGAGCCTGGAAATACTTCCTTCACCAAAGTGTCCCATGTGGATATTCATGATATACTCAGGTCTGTGGTTGAATGTTATGGGCCCTGACTACTTAGAAGATGACTAAAACCCAGGAAACAAGAGCTTGTTAGCTCAGAGAGTAAAGAATGTCCTCAATTTCCTCACATATGAAGTAAAGGTGATGATCTTACCTCAGAGCACTGATAAAAGAATTAAATACATTAATGAACCAATAAAGCAAATTATACTGTGCATACAAAGCAACTATTCACCTAAGGAGCTGCTTTAGGTCACAACTCAGGTTAGTGTTTAAGAAAATAATTGAATTCTCCAGGAGCCATGCTGACTCTAATTCTCTTAATGCTGAAGAGATGTAGTCATGAATCTTGGTGTGCATCATTATCTGAAACAAAGCCTTATAATAACTTCAGGTTAAATGAAATATTCGACAATTGGTTTAAAATGAAAAAAAAAAAAACCCACAGGAAACAATTTAATGTCCACAAGGACACATAGTTGAGGTAAAAAAATACAAAACAGCCCAACTGTTAAGGTTGATTGTTCATCAAAAATTGGAACTAACCCCTTGTACCCATTCCTGCCCTCGGTTTCCTGATATTAAAAAAAAAAAGAAAAAAAAACTATTGATAGATGGGTATATACCCCAAAGATCTAAAGTACAGCTGACTGTCTTTTATGTACAAAAGTTTAGGTTTGTGATTCCTTTAAGATTACTTATAAGACTAACAGTAAAATTATTGATTCTTTCTTTGTAGCCACAGTATGCAGCCTGCCAACAAAAGAGTTGGCTGTGAAAAATACTTTCTGTCTGCTCATGTTCTATTAATTTGTAGTAAGTTACATAGATGTAAATGTATATGAGATACTGGGATGACTTTGTTTTTAATCATGTAAGGGAGATGAAAAACATGTACTCTGTAGGAACTTTGCAGAATCACTGTATAGGATAGATATTAGAATTAACAGATTTTTTTTTAGAAGTATCTTGACGTTGAAGAACTCTTGTTAAAAACCATGATTGTTTTGCTGAGGGGGCCTTGCAGCCATCCCATGACTTTGGTCACAAGACACCTCAGGCACACCTGGGACTCTTGTATTATTGTGTATTGCACCCAATGCATAATAAAGGACAACAGTCATGGAAGCATGTAATGGTCCCCTTCAGTAAGACATGTAAACTAAGGTTAGGGACTTTGCTATGAGGAAATACTTTATGTAACAATCAATAAATACACTTTTGTACAGCTGTTCACGGTCCAGTCTAGCCAGTCCATCACAAGAGGCTTGACCACATTCATGCTTCCAAATAGAGAAGGAAATCATCAAGAAAGTGTGTGAGTGTCATTTTCCAATCCCCCTCAGATAGAAAAGTCCAATACACACCAACACTGTAGGTTTCTTTTCAAGTCCTGTGCTGCCTGGAACACCCCCCCCCTACTCCCAGGCAGCATTACTTTTGCCTCAGGGCTTTTTACTTTTCTTTCTTTATAGATTACTTTCACTGATTTTCTATGTCTGGCTGTCCTCTGCCTGGCTTCTAACCCCAGGCATCTCCCTCATTCTTTTCTCCTCCTTCTTTTGTTTTTCATCCTGAGCCTAGGGTTCTCCTTCTAGTTATTCTTTCTATCCACCAGCTTCACCTATCCTTTCTCCTGCCTAACTATTGACTGTTCAGCTCTTTATTAGACTAATCAGTGCCTTAGAGAGGCAAGGTGAAACAAATTCAACACATCTTTACATAATTAATCCACATCCTTACATTGTTAAACAAATACAACATAAACAAATGTGACACATCTTTATATAGTTAAAATAATATTCTATGACAGTCAGGTCCATCACAATATTCCATACTAGTAGCTAATTTATTTCTGTTCCAATTTTCTTTCTTTTGCTATGATAAATACCATGACCAGAAGTAACTTGTGGAGGAAAGTGTTACTTGGTTTATACTTCCACATCAGTCCATCATCTAAGGAAGTCAATCCAGTAACTCAAGATAGGAACCTGGAGGTGAGAACTGAAGCCCAAGCCATGAAGGAGTGCTGCTCACTGTCTTGCTCTCATGATGTGCTGAGCTTGTTTTCATGTACAACCCAGGACCACCTGCCTGCAAGTGGCACTGCAAAGCAGGACCACAGGTCAATCTGATGGTATTGGTTCTTCACTTGAGTTTGCCTCTTTTCAGATGATGGAAGTTTATGTTGAGTTGATAAGATAGTGCATGAGGTGCTGAGATAAAGGGTAAAGAAAACAACTTTCCTATGTTTGTTTTATGTTTAATTTCCACAGCAATCCTGAATGCTATTAGCAGTACTGCTTCAAGACAAGGGCCCCCTAGCATGGAATAGTTCAGTTACTCACACTAAGTGACCAGCTCTAAGTAGTAGAAGGACTGCAGTATAGATGACCTACTGCTCTCTGCTGCCAAGGTCATTATATTCTTTCAAATTTGCTATAATTTTGTAGCAAGTAAGGAATATATGAACAGTGCAAGTGAGCATTCATGATTAAATTTTGATTTCCTGGATCCTTCTGAGTTATTGGTGAGGATGTAAAAATAATAATGAGAAGTACAGTATGTTTTCATGAACTGTTACAGCTATTTTATTTTATTTTATTTTATTTAATCCTCAATAAAGGATATGTTTGTATCCCAACTTCATTGGCTAAGAGACTGACATCTGTAATGTCCATGCTCCTTAGTCATCATAACAGCAAAGTTTGAACACTGGCAGTCTGACTGTCCAGGCCAGGAGCTAAGAGGCTTCAACACACATAAAGAATGTGCTACTGTCATTACCAAGGGCTTCACTGAGTCTACAATATGCCTTATCTTAGTTCTTTGAAAGGGAAAGCCAAGATACACACACACACACACACACA
>CABHPH010138554.1:15082-41126 GCA_902168325.1 Peromyscus nudipes | reverse complement strand
AGCTCATAGACCACAGGTCAAATTAATGATTAAGAAAAACAGTTGAGTCCCAGGAGCCAGGCTGGCTCAAATTCTTTTAATTTTAATCCTGAAAGTGCAGTCACAGGTTTCGGTGTGTATCATTAGCTGAAACAAAACTTTAAAATAACTTCAGGTTAGATCAAATGTTTTGATAATAGCTTTGAGATGGAAAACCCCAGAAAATAATCTAGAGTTCACAAGGATGCATAGCTGAGGTAAACAATACAAAGCAGCCCAACTGTTACCGGCTGACATACTTTTCTTCCTAGGGTCAGTTGATGATCAAAGGTGATGATTAACGCCTTATACCCATTTCTTTCCTCAGTCTCCTGATCTAAGAAACTATTGATGAATGGGTATGCACCCTAAAGATTTAAAGTACAGCTGACTGATGTTTTTTAATCTATAAAAGTTTAGGTTTGTGATTCTTTTAAGATTCTATATAAGATTACTTTTCAAGATAAATAATAAAACGATTGATTCTTTCTTTGTGACCACAATATACAGTCTGCCAATAAGAGTTGGCTGAGAAAAAAAATTCTCTCTGCTTGTTCATGTTCTGTTAATTTGTAACAAGTTACTTAGATGTAAATATATGTGGGTTATTGGGATGACTTTGTTTTTACTCATGAAAAACATGTTTTCACCTGTATTCACTGTAATCTCTCACTTGAAAAATAGAATGTAACCACATTGTAATTTTTATATTGCCTGAAAGATTTTGTTGGGGTATATAACCTGCAGAAAAAAATATACAGTAGAGAGAACACAGATGAATAGAAAATAAAGAAGGAAATCATCAAGAGAGAGTGTGAGTGTCTTTTCCCCTAAACCTCTCGGATAGAAAAGTCTAGAACTCACCGACTCTGTGGATTTCCCTTTGAGCCCTGTGCTGCTGGAGGCTGGTCTCCCCCCCCTCCCCCAGGCAGTGATAGTCTAAGAAACCTTTCAAGGAACAGACACAAAGGAAATAATCATTTTATTTTCATAGATATTACAAAGTTATCATCTTAAAGATTATATACATTTATCCCCCAGCAGTGATTGTGGTCCCCAATCTCCCTGGGTGTGGTAGGTTTTAGAAGCAGTCTGTTCTCACCAGAGAGATGGTAGAACCGTGGCACTCATCACCTGGCTCTGTGAATGTCTGAAGTTCACACCTTTCTCTGGTGTCTGATAAATGAGCATTAAGAGCAGCTCAAAGGTTTGCCCAAAAAAGCCCACATCTGCGCCTTTCCCTGGGCCGTTCTAAGTATACTTGCTTTTCCAAAAGAGCTTTCAGCTTAGGGAACCTGGGAGGAATGCAGTAAGAGGGGATGGGCTCCAGTAAGATGGGGATGATGTAACTGTCATGGGAGGGATTGTGATGGGCAGGATAGAATTCATAATGACACCACTCACTCTGGACAAAGCTGGGAGACAGCACAAAGATGGACTTGGAGCTTCTCTCAGTGCAGCTTGTAATATTTTCAGCGATGCTCCTGTTAGGGTCGAAGTTTCTCTCAGGGAGACAAATCAAGACATCTTCTGTCTCTAGATGGGGGATCAGTTCGTTCTTCACCCAGCCTGAATCGTGTGCAGAGTGTGAGATAAGTACGTGGAACCGCACACTTCTCTTCGGTTCGTCTTGCGTTGTCTTCCTAACCCCATGCCGTGTCCGTATCCACTGGCCCAGCATCCTGAGGTACCAGGGCAGGTCAAAGCCAAGCCAGTAGAACACTACAGCTGTCCCCAGAACCAGCAGGACCATCTTTTAATGGAGTCCCCTTTAGACTCAAAGGGTATCTATCCACAGGTATATGAATCTGGCCATCCAACCATCAGGCCCTCCGAATGCTTTTCGAGATGAATGAAGTCTCTTAGTTCACAGGTACACCGGAATGGATTTCCTCCTGCATTTAGAGTCTTTACCTCTTGGCAGCTCTGGAAAAAATCCAGAGATGGGCTGAGAATTAAATTCATTTCAATGTTCAGAATAGAGAGTCTTGTGAAATGATTGCACCCAGGGAGGTCAGTGAGAAAATTAAATGCAATACTAAGCTCTTGTGAAGACCTCAGGTGGATAGTCTCTTTAGGGACAGCTTGTATTCTGTTATGGTTCAGATCAAGTGTTTGAACACTTCTGGGCAAACAGCTGGAAACAGAATCATCAAATTCATTGGATGACAAGTTCAAGAGGGTCAAGGTGTCTGGCCACAGGCAATTCTCCTCATTTTCGTGTTGCAGTAGGTTCTGGCTTAGATCCAAGTGAAGCAAGGGTGTGCTGTGGGCAAAGAGACTTACCAAAGACAGAGTCTCCAGTTTGTTGCCCTTCAAAATGAGAGTTTTCAAATAAGGCAGCTGAATAGGGTTCTTAAACAGGTCATCTGTTAAGATGTTACTGGCAAAATTTAAATGTTGGAAACTTTGGGGGTGATTAGGGGAAATCAGATGTGGCATCTGTGCATCCGCAATGGTCAGGTTTTCTACATCCATTTGGGTGAAAAGCAGGTAGATTCTGTCCTGGGGAATAGAAAAGATTCTGAAATGTATGTTCTCCAATGTTACAGCTTTCATTACAGTATTTGAGGAGTCAAACGAATTGTGGTCTAGATTAGCCGTCCCTCCAAGAGTCATGTCCTGAATCTGGAAGTATTCCACTGATGTCTGCCCCACGAACTGGAAGATGTGGAGAAGGTCGTCCCAGAGCAAGTCAATGTTGTGAAATGTCAGCGTTGATGTCTTGGTATTCTCCACAATAAGATTCCGTGGAGTCTCATAACTGACAAACCGACTCTTGCCATCCATATTTGTCATTTCTACTATTTTTGAAGTTTTCATTCCATCACACAAAAGCACCCAGAAGCTTGTGTTCGTTGGTAAGACGATGTGAGGGGCTGTTGTGTTCAGGATGGGCAGGCTGCCTTCTTCATAATGAAAAAGAGTCCTCAGTCCTAACAGGACAACACTGAGATTCAAATGAGCAATTTTCTGGAGATCTGACTTTTGTATCTTTGCTCCACTCAAGCCTAGAGTTTCCAGGTGTGGCATGTTGCCAATCTCTTCACAGGTAGGCAGGATGTCATTAAAAGAAAGATCTAGATGTCTAAGACCTGCCAGTGAAGACCAAATTATGACCTTCAGTCTATTGTAAGACCAGTCTAAATAGCTTAACTCCCTGTTCAGGTCAAAGACCTTGGTATCCAGCTGTTGGATCCTGTTATGGCATAGGATCAGAAAATGCAGTTTGAAAAAAGAGTAGAAATCGGAACTCTGGAGTTGAAAGAGGAGGTTATAGGTTATAGGTTGTGGCTGCCGTCAAGTCTGGGGGAATCTTCCTTAAAACCATGTTGGAGCAGTTGGAAATCAATTCCCTGTCTTCTGGCAGCCTTGGGGCCCAGGCTTCTGCTGACATAATGATGTTATAAAGTGTATAGATGCTGCTGAGTCTCATTGTATTTCCAAGAAGTCTATCACTTGTTTTTCTCATATGAAGGATGAATGTGAGTTTAAATCCCTAGAAAAGAGCACGGAAGGGTAGGTTTTTATTGGTTTAAATACTAGAGGACTTTAATTTTTTTTTAAAGATTTATTTATTTACTATATATACAGAAGAGGGTGCCAGATCTCATTACAGATGGTTGTGAGCCAACATGTGGGTGCTGGGAATTGAACTCAGGACCTCTGGAAGAGCAGTCGGTGCTCTTAACCTCTGAGCCATCTCTCCAGTCCCGGACTTTAATTTTTTAAATCCCAATATCTGACTACAGTCATCAATGGACACACTGAATCTTTTGCTTCATCTCAGAGCTTTCGTTGATAGATCACAAAGCCAGTTACTGCATGTGCCCTGGCCCTGACACTAAAGTGGGGCCGGATCCCCAGAGAGAGCACAGGGGTGGGAGATGCACCTCTTCTCTGCTCACTTTAGGAAATGCCTTGGCAGGCCAGACTCCACCACCCCACACCCACACACCCACACCCACCCCACCCCACCCCTGTACCATTTAATAGCCTGAGAGTTTTTAAGAAGCTTGGAAAGGCTGAAGAGATGGCTCAGTGGCCAAGAGCACTTGCTGCTCTTGCAGAGGACATAGGTTTGACTCCCAGCATCTATATCAGGTGACTCACAACTCCCTGTCACACTAGCTCCAGGGGACCTAATGTCCTCATCTGACCTCCAAGGGCACCTGCACACACATAGTGCACATGCTTACACTCAGGGACATACATACACACATAAAACAAACAAATCTTTACAAATATTTGTAGTAATATTTAGTCATCCAATATTGCCTACCCTGAATTATCGTCACAGAGTGACTATTCAGTCCCTTTTGTGGGTAGAGAGTTCCTGTATGGGCTGGAGAGATGGCTCAGCTGTTAAAGGCTAGGCTCACAACCAAAAATATATGAGAGTTCCTGTGCAAGGGAGCTGAGGAAGTCCTGAGTAAATATGTAAAAAGTGGATGGAGTCTAGAGTGAAAGTCTGTTGTTGTCGTGGGCACAGCCTTTCGAGGACACTAAGGCTTCAGACCCAAAGCCTATCAAAGCCTTCCTCCAGTAGAGTGTCGGAGGCAATTGCAAAGCCTTCCTCTGGTCCAAATATGAGTGTTTATGAGTGACTGCAGCTTCCTCCTCCCAAATGACTGCAGCCGGAGACTGCATCCCCATGGAGACCTCCTGCTGAGACAAGCTAGCCCCTCCCTCTCCTTCTGCACGTAATAAATGCACATAATGAACACACAGCGTTCAGCGTATCTATTCCCTCTTCATCCCCTCATCAATCTGTGCAGAGGGCAGTGTCCCTGGAAGTAATATCCAACTTTCAACGACACTCATCTACACATATGGAGGGTCTGCCTTTCTGCTTCCATGTGTTTTCACATCGGAGGCAAAAGCGATCTGAATCATTGCCAAACAGCAGCAAGCATGATAGAAACCAGTTTCCCTTCTTAGTACCCGTTGTGCCCGATTTGTACTAACCGCGCTCACTTCCTGAAACGGACAAGTTCATTCATCCACAGACGCGATCTCGTTTACTTATTCCGGCACTGTGGTCTCCGTTTTTGCAGATGCTGGCACTCGTGGACTGAGAATCATGATGATTTTGCGTTAGATGAGACTTAAGCTGCTGGACTGCCCCAGAACAGAGGCAGCAAGAGAACTGCCTTTTCACCATATCTAACGCATCAGCACACGTTCAAGACACGCACCAGGGATTTGTCTAGGCACTGGGATTTGTCTAGGCACTGTCAGGGATTTGTCTAGGCGCTGGGGAGACAGCAGTGCACGGGACTGGATAATTTCCTTTCCTACACAGCTTCTAATCCAGGGAGTAACGAGAGATGCTGATAAGGACTCACAGGAAGGGTAGTTGTGGTGAAGGTAACGATGTGTCTGTACCACATGCAGGTAGATACAGCGGGGAAATAAAACAAAGATCGGTTGAAATATCAGGCACTTCAAGTGCTCCTCTATTCCTCCAGATTTCTCTTCCTCTGGGACCTTTTCAAATCCCCTCTCCTTTCAGTGGAGAAATTCTAAAATATATGTGGCTACCCCCAAAATGGTTTAAAAATAAAATCCCTCTGTTGTTTTTAGTCCATGTTGCTGTACAAGTCATCTCAGACTTATCAGGCACCACAGCCAACAAGCAGTTACCCCTCAGGGTCTGGTATTGAGAAATCAAGATCCAAGCCAGGTGATGGTGGCGCACGCCTTCAATCCCAGCACTCGGGAGGCAGAGGCAGGTGGTGGATCTCTGTGAGACAGAGGCCAACCTGGTCTACAGAGTGAGTTCCAGGACAGTCAAGGCTACACAAAGAAACTTGATGAGTTGGTTTTTTTTTTTTTTGCACCCCCATAAGCCTCTCCGCCAATGCAGCAATCCAAATCAGACCAAATTAGAAAAGGCCCCAGTTTAATGGGTAAAGCATTCCCGGGTGATTCTCCAGCCCCCAGAGAGGAGACTGGGACAAGAGACTAGAAAAACACGTGTTGTTCTCTGGGATGCAGCTTATATACCCTGTGCGAGTGGCCTTGAGCCTCTCTGGGGGAGGAGCTGTGTTTGGGGAAAGAGATGGGGGAGGGGAGCTGAGGTGGATCTTCCACCAGAACATTCCAGACTCTTTGGGTACAGGGATGCCAGGGTGCCAGTGGCTGAGGTGGAACTTCCACCAGAACAAAACTGTGTCTCAAAAAAAAAAAAAAGGTGGGGGTAGGGGAGTCGTCAAAACCCAGGGCTGGTGGACTGAGTACCTAGCAAAGGGTTTCGTCAGCTTCACAGAAAAGGGGAGAGAAGAAAAGAGAAGCGGAGAGGAGGGGTCAGAAGGAAGAAAATCATGGATTTTCTACACAGCTGTGAAGTGCAGGGAGTCTTTTATTTGCATAATTCCTACATTTTATAGAAAAATGCATTAGTTATCCGTATTGATGATATCATTCTTATATTCTATAAGCTTTTGCTCCTGGGAAGACTCCTCAAAGGTCCTGGAGGGCCGACTAATTCTGGTGGTGAAGTCTCCGTCTCTTAACCATCGACTGCTGATGACCTAAGAGGCTTTCGGGGCTATTATTCTTTGCTCACATATTAGTGATTCCCCAGAGGACTACATGTACTAAAATATTATGGGCTGTTAATATGCAAATATACTTTAATTATCTTAAGTGAATTTAGTTCCTGACAGACTTTCAAACCACTGTATATTTAAGGGTAAGTTTCCTGTATCTACTTCAAAATATTCCCAGAATGCCAGTTTGTAACATGCCTAACAGGGTGATTACTGCTCAGTGGCTGTGCCTATGGCTTCTAGTGTGTAACTCTGAAGTCACATTTCCTCCCCATTTCCTTAAGATTACATGTTAAATATCCGAAGATCTCTCAGGCTAGCAAGATGGCTTACTAAGTAAAAGAAAACCCACAGAACCAACTAACCTGGCTCATAGGGGCTCACAGAGACTGAACCGACAACCAGGGAGCCTGCGTGGGTCTGACCTAGGCCCTCTGCATATATGTGACAGTTGTGTAGCTTGGTCTTCCTGCAGGACTCCTGGCAGCAAGAGCGAGGCATGTCTCTGACTCTGTTGCCCGCTTTTGGGATCCATTCCTCCTGCCAGATTGCTTCATCCAACCTTGGTGGAGGAGGGCATGCCTGGTCTCACCGCAGCTTGATATACCATGGCTGGCTGATATCCATGGGATGCCCGCCTGTATCTGAAGAGAAACAGTGGAGGAGGAGTGGATGGGATAGGGAGGGGGGAGAGGAAGTTGGAGGAATGGGAAGAGGGGAAAGAGGGGAAGCTTAAGTTAGGATGTAAAAACAAGGGGGGGGGGAAGAATCAGGATTTACTAAAGATTACAGGAAAAAAAAAAAAGGCACTTGCTGCCACGCCTGAAGACCCGAGTATGATCCCAGTGCCACAGAGCAGACTGGAGCAACAAACTCTCCTCTGGCCTCCACATGTGCACTGTGGCACAAACACATGCATAATAAATAAATGGGAAATAAAAGTAAAAAGGAGATCGCCCATGGCATCTGTTGCAAACAGTAATTTCCATGCATTCAGTGTCTCTTCTGAAGTTCTGTTCACTTGTGGATCTGCGCTCAAGTCCAAACTTAACTAGTCGTGGTCTGCGCAACTGTTAGACCATCATTTAACTTTTGAAAGATTTTCCATCCACACAATGAGGCTTGTACGAAGGTGCATAACAGATAAAGTCCTTTAGCAGTGTGCTGACCACGTCACACACGATAAATAGCAGTTATCATGGATGAGAGCAGGATAAGGCAAACGATGTACCACTTTTAAGGCTTTGAGAGAGAACTCAGTCATCAAGATGAAGAATGCGTAAATCAGAATGAATGTGAAACCTATATTAAATGAATATCAAGACTTTTCACAAAGGCAGAGCTGGTACTCTGGTTTCCTCCTAGCCCTCAGGCTCCGTCTTGGCTTGGCAAGGTCGCCGGGTTGACAGAAGCAGCGTCACTGTTTTCATCTCACAGAGCTCTTCAAGCTTTTAGAGCTGAGGGTCATGGCCCTTGAAAAACCACAGTGACCCCCCACCCCGCTGCTTCACGTGGCATCACTTGGGTTGGGATGCCAGAATTTCCATCTCTTGAGTGATGCTTCCTCCTGCCCGATGCCGCAACCTGACGCGGAGTTATAATGAGAGAGGAAGCACCTCCCACTGAACTTCCCTTAATTTAAGAAAATAACAAGTTCCTGTTTCTCAGGCAGTTCATGTGTGTTGGGGCGTCTCATTAAGACACCTTAAGAGTAAGACATAAACGTTATATTATTGCTATTGTTGTAGGGAGGATTACATCAGGGCCGCAGGCATCCTGAGCACACACTGCACCACTGAGCTATGACACTCACCCCAACATAGGGCTTCAGGAAAGACGCATCCAGTAAGTAAGCAGTATATATTGTCACTGCATTAGGGCTATTGTCATTTTGTGGAAAGCAGCTGAAGAGCAGAGAAAGTCCTCCATCCACAGATTCTGATGTAATGTCCCACCCAAAGACACTGCACAATAGCAGTTGGTGGTTTGCCAAAGAATATATCCCAAGTCATTTCCCTTTAATGATTCTAGTAAATGGAGAAAGGCTTAAAACCCACCAAAGGTTGAATGATGTTGCAATATGAGACTAAGAGAGACCGTTTTTTTAGTGTTTCTATGTGTCTGACATGGAACTGTATGTTTTCCATACAATGTCTTATTCAATCTTTTCAATAACCCGACAAACTGGCGGCCACTATTATTCCTGTCTTTCAGATCTAGAAACGAAAACTCAGAGATTAAGTAACTTGCCCAGGGCAGCCTAGAAAGTAGTAGAATAGGGATTTGAATTCGGATCTGTCTGGTCCCTTCTGGGTTGGAGCTAAATCTCAACCAAAGGCATTTTCAAACTCTCAAAGCTGCAGCTTTTAGGCTGTGATGACCGAAGTGGGTACCACTCACCTGGCCAGCTGCTGTGGGGGCTTCTTTCTCAGCTTCAGTATGCTGCTGTGATGAGATGCTCTGCTAGGTGTCACATATCAGAAAGACTTGGCCTGTATGTAAATATATTGAGAATTATTAATTTACAAGCTCAGCCTAGGTCCTCCATGAGAATGCTCTTGTAGCCTCAGTTTCCTTGATGTGACCAAGCAACCCCTCAGCCATCTTTGGCCACTTCGGATTTCTGTAGTATCCTTTGGAGCAAGAACTGCAGTGTTGAAGACCCATCTGACCTGTTCCACTCCTTAGACATACAACGAGATGCAAACCTTTCAAACAGTGACGAGCTTTAGGTTGTTAACAAAAAGAAACTCACCGCTATCCCTAAGACCATACATAGAGGGCAGAAGAGCTGGCCAGGTGCAGCCTGCAGAGAATATAAATCCAAACCCTCAAGCCCCTGCAAGATAATTCCTCAGATCAATAGCCCTCATGCTCACTAACCATTCATCTTTAGGCAAAGTAGTAAACACTGATTAAAAAACAAAAAACTGAGTCTCTGTGTTCTCACCTGTATTAGCTCTTTGGAAAGATTCGTGCAGCCCTTATTTCTTTTTCTGTGTCTCGGCAATTCTTAGCCCAGCTTGCAGCCTCCTCATCTCAGCAGAGATGCAGGTGTGTGGATGATCTCTTGGACAAGGTCAGAAGTGGCTGTGGGAACAGTTTGAATCAGAGTTTCCTGTAAGGTTCAGACCTCTGAACCTCAGGTTTCCCCCTCTGCTGCGTGCTGGTGGCATTACATGTTACATCAGCTAACATGGAAGAGCACTTTTTTTTTTTTTAATGGTGGCAAAGTCCACATTAAACTTGCCTTTTAAAGACTGTAATTCTGGGTGTTAAGTACATTGCCATGGTTGTGTGTAGCATAAATCTTATTAATAAAATCAACCCGGGGCCAGTTATTGGGGTGAAATGCTGGATGGTCAGAGAAGACAGAACAAGCCACAGCTAACCTCACCTGGCCAACTTCTCAGCTGGTCTTGTTTCCTCAGACTGGAAGCTTCTGTGTCCTCATCCCAATGGCTCTCAGCTGAACTGCGCTGCTAGAAAGCCTGAAAGCTTAACCAGCCAAATGCTTAACCAGCCAAATGCTTCTAGTTTCTGGTCCTCACGCCTTATATACCTTTCTGCTTTCTACCACCACTCCCTGGGATTAAAGGCGTGAGTCACCATGTTTGGCTGTATCCTTGAACACATGAATTTCTGCCTCTGGAATGCTAGGATTAAAGGTGTGAGTGCCACCATTTTCTAGCCTTTGTATCTAGTGGCTGTTCTGTCTCTGACCCCAGATAAGTTTATTAGGGTACACAATATTTTGGGGAACACAATACCACCACAGTTGTGCACTTGTCTCCACCATCATTTCCAGAACCTTTTCATCATCCATCGTCACAAACTGACACTCCATGCCCATCAACACCATCTCCCTATTTCTCCCCTTTTGTCCTCTGAGATCTGCTGTTCTATTTTTCAGAATACGATGGTTTTTGGTGCCATCTGTAAGTGAACTCAGACAATATTGGTTCTTTTTTTTCTTTTTCTTTTTTTTTCTTTCTTTTTTTTCTTATAGGCTTATTTCACTTAGCGCCTTTCCAATCCGCCCTCCCCCCATGTCCCAGCGTGCCACAGAATACCCTTCCTTTTTAAGACTGAATAACACTCACTAAATGCACAGGCCACATGTTGCTTATCGTCAGACACTTGGGTTGCCTTAGGACTCTGGTGAAAAATGATGCTATGAAAAGGGAGTACAAACATGTATATTCCTGTATGTAGAGTCGCTGGACCATCAGGTGTCTCATGTTTCCTTATCTCTTTCACAGAACTGCCACGCTGGCTCCTGAGCATCTTGGAACACTTTGGCGGTGCCTTACTTCCAGGTTCAGACCAGTTACTCTGCCTCTCAAATTAGGTGGGGTAGCAAAAGGATCAGAAGAAGAAAGTAATCCCAGGAGTCAGTCGCAAGAACATGAGAAGTGGGTAGAGACTGTCTACTGAAGGGAATCCTTAAAACAAGTGTCAGTCCACATCCAGTCACCATGATAAGCTCCAGAGAGAATCGACTTACAGCCGAAGAACTTTATTCTGGCTATAGAGGTTTCAGTGCATGGTTCCATCACCCTGTCACTTGGGGTCTGTGAGAAGCAGAACATCATGGCATGGAAATCATTATGAAGAAAAGTTACTCACCTTGTGGCACCCATGAAGCATCGGGGAGGTGACTGGAGGGGAAGGGAGGGGAGGAGAGAGAAGAGGAGGGGAGGGAAAAAGTACCAGAGGAAGGGACTAGAGGAGACAAAATACATCTTTAAGGAGCAGGTGAACACACACTCTCTCTCCATATGTGTGTGTGTATGTGTGTGTGTGTGTGTGTGTGTGTGTGTATAATCTTTACACACAGAGAGTGAATAAGGGGTTGACAGAGGCAAGAGAGGAAGGAAGGAAAGTCTAAGTTTGTATTTCTCACTAGATGTGTACTTTTTCAACTTGTTTTCATTGTGGAGAGTTTGTGTGTGGGTGTGGTATGTACGTGGGCGTGCACATCCCTGTGAATGTGCATGGAGGCCAAAGGTCGACATCAGATGTCTTTCTAAATCACTCTCCACCTTATTTTTTGAGGAAGAGTTTCTCATTGAACCTCCTACTGACAAAATGACTAGACGGGCTGGCCAGCGAGCTCTGGTGATCCACTTGCCGTCTCTGGACACCCAGCACTGGGCGGCCATGCACCCAGCTTTTACGTGGATGCTGGGGACCCAAATTCAGGTCCTCAAGCCTGTGCACGGAGCACTTTGCCCACCGAGTCGTCTCCCCAGCCCCCCTTCTTTCTTTGTTTGGGTTTTGTTTTGTTAGGCACAGGGTCTTGCATGTAGCCAGGGATATTCTCAAATTTGCAACCCTCTGCTTCAGTTTCCGGAGTTCTAGAATTTCAGGGGTGAGCTCCAGGTCTGGCTTGCTTCCCAGCTCCAACAATTTGTTCTTGTTTGTGGTTGTGGTGATACTGGGGATGGAAGCCAAGTCATGTGCGTGATAGACAAGTCCATACCACTTAACTACACCCAATACCTAGTGGAGCTGTCTTTGTGACTGTAACCGGGAGTTACCGTGGATCCGAGGCTGAATTGCAGAGGTCAGGCACGTGATAAACATCTTGTCAGACACTTGAGCTCAAGGATTTCCCCCAAGATTCCCTAGTTTGCATGGAAGCCACCTGCCATCGTTTTACATTGAATGTGGAAAAAAAAAAACCCACTACACAATGAGTCATGCTTACTAAGATCTTTTCTAATACATCCGGTTTATATTCACTTAGGAGAGCCAGTTTTTAACTTTCAAGGATTTTGTGAGACAGTTAAAAGCAGCCAACACTAAAAATGGAGTTGTGTCTACTTGGTATTTGAATAAATGGCCTTAAAAATGAAAAACAGTAAGTACTCTAAGCTCTTCACTGCCTGTCCATTCTACTGTGTGCCCACCGTGGTTGTGCCTGGCCGTTCTCCTGTGTGCCCACCGTGGTTGTCCCTGACCGTTCTACTGTGCACTCATCATGGTTTTGCCCTAGAAAGCCTTTCTGTCCACTGTATCAGCACAGTGAAAACATTGTACTGAGACATCCACGCCCATCTCTTTCCAACTCCTCCTTCTGTCATGTCACATTGATACCTTGAAATTGACCGTGAAGGGGGTGTGTGTGTGTGTGTGTGTGTCCGTGTCCCAAAACTGGCAAACACCCATCAGAAAATTGGAATTTTATTCATTGTGTTATTAAATTCCTAGATAAAATAATGAAGAGAGTGTTACTAATTTTTCAAAGCCCCCCCTCATTTGAAGTCCGTTGTTGGGCATTCATCAGCACACTGCTGTGTCTGTGTTATTTACATCTGCCACGGAAAAGTGAAAAGGCTCAGGCTTAGTGGCACGCTTCTGTGATCCTGGAAGTGGGGAGGCTGAAGCAAAAGGATCATTGTCCTCAATTGTAAGTTCAAGGCCAGACTGGAATATATAAGCCTCTGTCTCAAACACAAAACGAAGCCTGGTAAAATGGCTCAAGTGATGAAGACACTTTCTGTTCAGTCCCTGAGTTCAGTCCCTAGAACCCATGCAAAAGTAAAGGTGAGAGCCAACCTCACAAAGTGGTCCTCTCTCTCTCTCTCACACACACACACACACACACACACACACAGACACAGACACACACACACACACACCATGGTGGGTGTCACCTACCACCCACATAGATACACAAATAAATAGATAAATATTACCAGAAAAGAGAATTTCTTATAACTCACTGGTTCACTTTTCCCACAGCAACATTTGTCTTTTGGTAAATTATTCAGGGTTTACATTATGTTCTGTTTAAATCCAGACACATCACTCACAGCAACATCATACCCTATGACAATCTAGTACCATACTTATTAGTTTTTCACTTTATTTGTTTCATTTTTTTCTATGTCTATGTTGTGTTTGAGATAACATTCACCACACTCTCAAATAGCTGTCTACTCAACATTTTAATACACTTAAAGTTATCGACGGACGCTGCATCCAATTTCTGCCATCTTGTACTAGTGTCTTTACCACTGTTCTATCGCTGTGAAGAGACACCCGTGACCACAGAAACTCTTACAAAGGAAAGCATTTAATTGGGGCTTGCTTACAGTGTCAGAGGTTCAGTCCATTGTCATGGTTGGGAGCATGGCGGCGTGCAGGCAGTTATATGGTGCTGAAGAAGGAGCTGAGAGTTTTGCATCCCTATCTACAGGCAGCAGAGACAGCCACCAGGCCTGGCTTGAGCATTTGAAACCCAAAGCCCACCCCTAGTGACACACTTCCTTCAACAAGACCATACCTACCCCAACAAGGACACACTTTCAACAAGGCCATACCTACCCCAATAAGGACACATCTCCTAATCCCTATCAAGTAATGCCACTCCTTAATAACCAAGCATTCAAATATATGAGCCTATGGGGACCATTACTATTCAAATCACCACATTCCATTCCCTGAACCCCGAGGCTTGTAGTACATATCATAATGTAAAAATGCATTCAGTCTAATTTCAAAAGTCCCCATAGTCTATCACAGTATTGGCACTGTTTATAAACCCAAAGTCTCTTCTGGGACTCATGGCAATCTCTTAACTGTAATCCCCTGTAAATCAAAATGCAGATCGCATATTTCCAACACAATGACACAGGATACACATTACCATTCCAAGGGAGAAAAGGGAGCATGGTGAGGAAATACTGGACCAAAGCAAGACCTAAAATTATAGCACTCCACTAATTTTTATTACCACACACTAGTGGGAAACTGGGGCTTGAAAGCAGAAATTTCCACATCATAACATCAAAACCATTTTTAGGTTCATGCTGAAGCCAGCGGCACCATTATCAGAACTGTCCAAGGCAGCAACACTGATAAGGAGAAAATTCTTATCTCTGTATGTGGCATGTGGTTTCTACTTGGTTAACCAGCTTGACATTAATGGCTGCTCTTAGGTTTGCCCAAAAAAGTCCATGTTTGCTCTTCTCCGTGGGCCATTCCAAATAAGTCCTCCGTGCCATGAGAGTTTTAAGCTTGTGGTAGTTGCTAGGGATGGAGTACTGTGGAATGGGCTCCAGCAAGATCAGGATTAAGTTATCAGACCCTTCATGGAAGAGATTGTGATGGGCAAAGCAGAGTTCATAATGGCACCACTCACTCTGGATGAAGTGGGGAGACAACACAAAGATGGACTTGTAGCTCTTCTCGATGAAATGGATGATGTTCTCCACAATGCTCTTGCCAGGGACAAAGTTTCTCTCATGGAGGCAAACCCGTATGCCATCTTTCTCTAGGTTTGGTAGTAATTCATTCTTCACCCAGGTGGAATCATGCCCACTGTATGAGACAAAAGCGTGAAACTGGAAATTCCTCTGGAGTTCCTCTACAGGGATGTTCCTGGCCCTGTGCCGGGTCTGTGTCCACTGACACATCATCCTCAGATACCAGGGCAGATCAAAGCGGAGGCAGAGGAAAGCCACGATGACAGCCAACAGCAGCAAAGTGGCCCCGATGGTGACAATCAGCAGAACAGTATCGCAGGACAATGCAGACATGTGGAAGTCCTGCAGTGGGGTCCCCTTAGCGCTTTCTGGGGAGTCACATGTGTAAGAATCAGGCCAGCCCTCTACCACTTCTCCTGATACTTGGCCTATGTTTTTGACAAATTCTCTCAGCTCACATGTGCATCGGAATGGGTTGTTCCCTGCTGTTATGGACCTAATCTTCTGACAGCTCTGGAAAAAATCTGCTGAGGGGTGGGAAACTAAATTATGCTCAATGACCAGCACAGAGAGGCTGCTGAAGGCCTCGCATCCAGGAAGGTCCGTTAAAGAATTGGATGCAACGTTGAGTTCCCGCAAAGCTTGCAGGTGGGTGACATCTTTGGGGATGCTCAGTATTCTGTTGTTGTGAAGGTCAAGGACCTTGACCTTGGGAGGTAAGCATCTGAAGACAGAGTCAGTAAGCATATTTGAAGACAAATTTAAAACTAGCAAACTCTCAGTCCAGGAGCACAGGCTTTCCCCCTCACCGTAGCTGAGAGAGTTCTGGCTGATGTCTAGCTTTTGTAGAGATGTCATCTCTGCGGACATAAGAATTATATTTTCAAGTTTCTTTAACTGGTTCTTTTGTAAACTAAGTGTTTTCAATTCAGTCAAGTTTCTACAGTCTTCAAAAACTGAGTCTGTTAAGAGGTTATCTGTAAAGTCCAAATGCAGGAATGGGCTAACTTGGGATGGGCAAAGCATGTGGAGCATGCGTGTTCCAGACACTGTCAAGTTTTGGATGTTCATATTGGAAAAGATACTGTATAGGTAATTTTGGGATAAACTGAATGTGTTACTGACAACTTGATATATTGACAAAGCCTTCAGAGAAGTGTCGGAATCATCGAAAACTCTTGGCTCAAGTTCACCTTGTAGTTTCATGTTTGAAATTGACAAATACTTTACGGGTGTATACCATACATGTTGGAGGATGCCCATGAAGGAATTCCATGTCACTTCAAGGTTGTTTAAGGTAAGATTTGATAGCTTCTCATTCTTTTCAAGCTTTGACAAAGCCCTTAAGAAATAAGGGCACTTGTCTTCAAGTATACACTTGATGTTAGATAGTTCCAAATTGATTACAGTGCTAACTGATACATCCAGAATAAAATGAAATTCTCTTTTCACAGGGAAAACGATGTGCAGGCTCCTAGTGCTGATGTGCTGAAGACTCCCGGGGTCTTCTTTTTCCCCATAAGTGTCTCCTAGAACCAGCAAAACCTTACTCACATTCAAATGCACACTTGAATTTTGTACCTTAGTACCACTCAGTCCCAGAAATTCTAGTTGGGACATGTTGCCAAACTCCTTGCATATGGGCAGAGCATCAAATGCATTGAAGGAGAGATCTAAGTGCTTGAAGTTGATTGTTGAGTGGCAAGAAATCACCCTTAACTCATTATGGGACAAATCCAAATATTCCAGTTCCGTGTTGAATTTGAAAACGCCCATATCAAGACACTGGAGTCTGTTGTAAGACATCATCAAAACCCTCAGCTTGGACAGCAAGACGATGTCAGAAGCCTGAAGCACAGATATATTGTTTTGTGATATATCTAAAGTAGTTGTTGCCGAGGGTAGGTCTTTGGGCACATGGGTGAGGTTTGCTCTTGGCCTCCTAATGATGAGCTCAATTCCATCAGATAATTGGATTTTGATAAGTATCAATTCTAAGACAATGATAAAATAGAAGATGATGGAATTTGTTTTAGTCATTGTATGGCAATAGACATTCCTGAGGTGGCTGCTATTCTTCAGAACATCTCGACATTGGTACAGATCCTAGGAAAAATTCACATTAAATGATTACATTAAGTTAGGCATTAAACAATTTTTGTTCTTAGAGATTCATAAAATGAAGGCTACATTCTTTAGAGTTATACAGCCCAAAACCAGGAAGAGTGATAAGTTCAGTAGACGGTGGATAGATAGACAATAGGTACTGCGTATGTGCCACGGTGCATGTGTGGAGGACAACGGGTAGGAGTCAGTTTTCTCCTTCCCCCGTGTGAGACCCCCTAGAGACTGAACTCAGCTTGTCAGATCTGGCAGCAAGTGCCTTTACCCTCTTAGCCATCTTGCTAGCCCCGAGCAAATTTGCATACGGCAGGAGTTGGAGGAGGCTCCAGAGAGACCACAGCCCTGCCGATGTCTGCCGATATCTGTACTTACAGCCTCCAGAATAAATTGCTGTTGTTTTAAGCCACTAAATTCCTGATGATCTATGGCAAGAGATGTAGGACTGGAACACAGATGGTCCACGGAAACTCCTTATACTGGATAGTTTAATGTCAACTTGACATCTGAGAGGAGGGAGCCTCAATTGAGAAAATACCTCCATAAGATCCGCCTGTAGGGCTTCTTTTTTTGTTTGTTTGTTTGTTTGTTTTTTCAAGACAGGGTTTCTCTGTGTAGCTTTGCACCTTTCTTGGAACTCACTTTCTAGCCCAGGCTGGCCTCGAACTCACAGAGATACACCTGCCTCTGTCTCCCAAGTGCTGGGATTAAAGGCGTGCGCCACCACCACCCCGCTGTAGGGCATTTTCTTAACTAGTGATTGACAGGGAGGGCCCAGCCCATGATAGGTAGTCCTATCCCTGGACTGGTGGTCTTGGGTTCTGTAAGAAAGCAAGCTGAGGAGGCCATGATGAGCAAGCCAGTAAGCAGCTCCCCTTCATGGCCTCTGCACCAGCTCCTGCCTCCAGGTCCCTGCCCTGTTTGAGTTCCTGTCTTGACTTCCTTCAGGGATGGACTATGGAGACAGAGGTGTAAACCAAATAAGCCCTTGCCCCCACAGCTTGCTTTTGGTCGTGTTTCATCACAGTAACAGTAACAGCAATCCTAACTAAGACACTCCCCTGCCTCTGACCCTCTCATTCACTCATTTAGAACCAAGGCTGAGACTCACTTTTGTGCTTTGGCATGAAAAGTTCAGGTGTCCCGTGAGTTTCTGAAGAGACCCCTGGGTGGCAGAGTCAGAGCTGCCGTGCGTCACTGGCATTGCTGTTGTTACCTGTACAAGTTTTGCTCGTAACTTTGGTCTTACTCAAAAGCTGATAAAGATCACAGTAAAAGGGCATTCATTCATTCATTCATTCATTCATTCATTCATTCATCCATTTATGGGTCCAGCCAATATATGTCAGTGCTTTAGGGCCTAGACACAGAACAGTGAAGAAGAACCCTGTCTCTCAAAACAGAGTCCTGTTAATAAATAACTAGTTTTAATTTCATGCAGGGGTTAAGTGTAATCTAGAAAAAATGAATCAGGTTAACTTCAGGTCTGAGGCAATGCTAAGTAATTAGTTTTGGCTGATTCACTGGAGAAAGCCTTTTGAGATGACCTTGGGGTGGAAACCGAAAGAAAGCCCGAGAGCTAAGGGAAGAGCCCTTCCAGCGAAATGTAGGGCAAGTATAAAGTCCTGAGATGGACCTGAGGTGAGCTGGTCTAAGGAGGAGCGGGGAGGCCAGCATTAGCCTGGGGTGAAGCAAACGCAACAAGAGGCGGAAGGGCCGAGATCACTCTAGGCCTTGTTGGCTGTGGCAAGGAAGTAGGGTTAGATGCCGTCTCAGTTACTTTTGCTGCTGTGAGTCAAACATCCCAAGAAGAGCAACTTAAGGAGGAATGGATTTAGTTTGGCTTATGGCTCCAGGGGGACCGACTCATTATGGCGGAGGAGGCAGGCTGCAGGAGCAGGAAGGCTGGCTGGTCACATTTTCATCCATGCACAGGAGGCAGAGCGAGAGGAAGAGGGTGAGGTGAGGCTATGAAGCTTCCAAACCCACCCCCAATGACAGACACTTGCTCCACAAGACTCCACCTCCTAAAGATTCCATAACCTCCCCAAACAGCACCCACTGGGGCCCAGGTGTTCAAATACATGAGCCTAGGGGGCACATCTCGCATTCAAACCACAATAAACCCTAAGAGTCACAAGGATATTGAGTCATAAGAATAATCCACTCATTCATTCATCCATTTATTTATCCAGCCAATATTGGAGGGGTTTGAGGATGGAAAAGCTTCAGAAAATCTTTTTCGTTCATTCATTGAAGGAATGTTTCCTCCTCTGAAGTACCAGGCCGTGTTTGGGGTTGTGCCCTTCGCTCTCATTATCAGCCCATACTACCTCAGCTGCTCTCCTGTCCTCACCTTTCCAGTGACGTGTGAGAACAGAGGAAGCTGTATTGAGATGAATGTGAGAGACGTTTTAAGTAAAGGCTGCCCAGCTCTGCGGTTGTCTCGGAGAATTGATTTAAAATGCCCTAGGATGGCATTAGAAAACAAGCCAGCAGTATACCAAAACAGAGCCAGATCCCTGCCCACATATCCCTCACCATACATCCAAAGGCACAGACAGATCTAAAGAATTCAATTCTGAGAGAGAACCCTGTGTTATGGAAGTTCCCCAGGCCAGACACGCAGACCTCTCTGGCTCCCAGTGCTCTCTCGGGGCTGATCTTTCTGTAGGGTGTCCACAGATGCCCTGGCTAACCTGATTTCTTCACCAGCTGCATTCATGAAGACTCTGGGCAAGAAAGATGACAGCATCAAAGTTGATGTGAAAAGCAAGGCTAGCCTTTTCACGGCATTGATTGCCCCAGGAAAGGCCTAGAAATGTTCCAATTATCCCGCTCCAGCTTCCCAAAGAACTCCTCATACAAGGAGCAGTATTTACCTCGGTGTTATGGTGCTACATGGGCCCCCAGAAAGCTACATTTGAACTTTAACCTTCAAGTGGGTGGGATTAGGTCCTGGAACCCTTGGGAAGGTAATGAACCTAAGATCGTGAAGACAGAAGTCTCATGAATGGCATCAAAGTGCTTACAAAAAGGACTTCATAGGGCTCTCTGATCCTTCCATGAAGACGTGAGATGTTGACCATCCACAATTCACAAGAAGGCTTTTGCTAGCCCCCTAAGCATAGGGCACTCTTAACAAGCACTTCTGGCTTCCAGAACTATGAGGACAAATTTCTCTTACTTTGTTATTTATGTGTGTGTGTGTGCATGCATATGTGTGTGTATGTTTGCATGTAGCCCCAGGAATCAAACCCAGGGCCGGCGAGGCAAGCTTTCTACCATGAAAAACAACAAGGTCCTGTCATTTATAAGCTACCATCATTCTTGTTATGGCAGCCCAATCTTACAAAGACAATGAGAATCAAAATATACCCAATTACCTCCTGGGTAATTCCTGGATACTGGCCAGGGCTCAGGATCCCAGGGGCAGAACTGTGTGTTTTAATCAGGTCAGAGTAAACACAGCTGGGTATAAGACTCACTTGGGCTTCCGTACTTATTTCCACCTGTGCATCTACATCAGCGACTTTCCCTAACGTCAAGCCCCGATTTCAACGAAGCAGTGGCCAGCACTGTCAGGCATAATACGTGGAGAGCGTCTGAGGCAGACAGAGATCACCATGGGCAGAATGAAGCGTCTTTGTTTTCTCTCTCTCTCTCTCTCTCTCTCTCTCTCTCTCTCTCTCTCTTTCTCTCTCTCTCTCTTTTGGTTTCTCGAGACAGGGTTTCTCTCCGTAGCTTTGCGCCTTTCCTGGAACTCACTCTGTAGCCCAGATTGGTCTCGAACTCACAGAGATCCGCCTGGCTCTGCCTCCCGAGTGCTGGGATTAAAGGCATGCGCCACCCCCGCCCGACTGCGTCTTTGTTCTCTTAAGAGCAGCAACCTCAAATGGTTAGCATCTGCCAATGGCCAAGTAGGTAATGAAACAGCCAGTCCTGAGACGTGGAAAAAGTGTGCTCCAGCTCTGGTCTCACCTAGATCAACTGGCCCCTTGCACTTCAAGTTATTACTGGAGATATTCAGTTTATGAAACCACTTTTCATTTGTATAATTAACACATCAAAATACCAGGGCTGGTGAGATGGTTTGGCCGGTAAGGGCACTTGCCACCAGCCCTGAGTTCAATCCCTAGGACCCACACAGTAGACGGAGAGAATCAACTCCCACAAACTGTCCTCTGACCCCCCCATGTGCACAGGTAAACACACACACACACACACACACACACACACACACACACACACACACACACTGAAGAAATAATTTTTTTTAAGAAATCAAAGTATTACATGTGTAAAAAGATGAATTTTAGATATTGTAGATACTTTTAGATATTTAGATAATTTTAGCTATTTGGAGTTAATAGATTATAGATAATACAATTGCTTAAGTCACTGAAAAATCAATGTCTAGATTTTCTTGTCCAAACAAAACTAAATTCTTTTGTTACTGTTTTTGTTTTTGAGACACCACTCAATATGTAACCCTGGCTATCCTGGAATTCACTTTGTAGCTATGTAGAGCAGGGTGGCCTCAAACTTGCAGTGACCCTTCTGTCTCAGCCTCCAGAATGCTGGGATGACAGGTGTGTAGCACCATGCCCTGCCAAAACATTGTTGAGCAACGTCATGATAGTCACCGACACACACACACACCCACCGCCATCTATCTTAGACCCTCAAAACTGTTTTACCATTAACTAAAAGGATGATTCATTAATTGCACAGTGAAAGGAGACTTTCAAAGCATGAAAGTCTTCAGATACATTTGTGTCCGTTTTTATGATCCAGGACAAGCTAAGCTGCTATCAAATGACACACGGAAGTAAAGTGTTTGCATTCCGAAACTCTGGGGATATCAAAAAAGAGTTTGGCTGGTCTTACATGGGACAATAAACCTGGCTCATTAAGTTTAGTTCTGCCAACATGTGTGAAGAGTTTTCTCTGAGCTAGAGTAATTATTAACCACCGCTGGAGGGACCGGACAGAGGCCAAGAGCTTTTCTGCTAGGCTTCCTATGTGACTCTGCGAACTTCTGCAAGGGTATTTTCAAAACCTACAATTCCAGCTTGACTTCTGTCTCCCCAGGACAGTTTCTACAGTCTGAGAAAACAGACAAGAGTATCTAGTAAGACTAACGCAGAATAAAAATGAAAATAACTCTCACCATGAACAAGGAGCTGTGTATCACAGCTCTTCTCCCGGAGAAACTGGATCACACTGCACAGACCGTTTTCATTGGTATAATGAAATGCCTGAGACAGACTACTTGATAAAGAAAAGAAGTTAATTTTACTTACAGTTTTGGTCCACAGTCCAAGGGGTCACATCTGGCAATGACCTCGATAGCATGGGGTGGGCATCCCATGGCAAGAGATGGGGACAGATGTATGTACTCTGGTCACTCCCCTGCTTTTATGAAGCCACCAGTATTCAATCATGGACCTCTACTCTGATGATCTGATCAAATCCAACCCTGGTTTCCTCCCAAAGGGCAAATGCCATAGTCCAACTGAGCTTTCTCTGTCTTCCTGCCTCACAGAAGGTAGTAAGTTCCAACATGTGGACTCCTGACTCATCTACACACACACACACACACACACACACACACACACACACACACGACATCTTGAAAACAAATCACACAAGATGAAGGCTTTCTCTGATTTAGGTTGGGCAAATACTAGTTTCAAAGCACATAGTCACAGTAAGTAATTACCAGAAGCAAGCCTACTTAGAGAAACACGTGTGACTGGATTGAAGAGACGTTTTCTATTTCCACACGGCAACTAGCACTGTCCTTATTTCTAGAAGAGTAAAGTAATTTGTTTTACTTACCAAGGCAACCTACCTCTCAGACATAGCAATAAGAAATTCAAGCACTTACTTCCTCAAGCTTTTTTTTTTGGTATCTCTTCAGCATTGCAAGAAAGGGCTCTTTACTGCCACCTACTGTTAAGTACTGGAATCACACCGCATGGAAAGCTTAAGCCCACGTTCTCCTGTTCCTAAGTAGAACAGCCTATGAAACGAATTCGTAGACTTGTAGTCAAATAGAGCAATCTCTTTACGGTTCTATCTTTATCCTTCACTCCAGTGAGCTCATTGCTGTCTCCACTGGTGGAGTGAAGCAGCGGTGTTAGTAATTCGTAGACCGTTACTGGCTGAATTCCACCTGCTTACCTTGGTTGTTGTGACAGAGCTGGGTGTATGGTGTTTCTGGTGCATCTCATCTGCTTCGCTTTTCCTCTGGCTTTTTTGTTAGTTTTGTTTTTTTGAGACAGGGTTTCTTTGTGTAGCTCTGGCTGTCCTGGAACTCCCTCTGTAGATCAGGCTGGCCTCAAACTCACAGAGATTGGCCTGTGATTTTTTCCTCATAAAGAGCAAAGATAATTTCTGAGAGACTTATAGGACAAATGCTAGTCTTCTGGGTCGCTAGATTCCAGATGCAATTTGGAGCAAAGCTCTTCCATTAATATTTTCTACCTTCCTTCAGAGCGTCAGGTTTGAAAGCTCTGTGTTAACGAAACAAAAGACAAACAAAAACCTGCCACCAAGGCTCTGCTTTCTCAAATAAGACCCACGATACTTCCTCTGACTCGGTTTTGATCAGCAAACTCAAGGACTCTGTTCTGATGGTCCCACTCTTTAAAAACAACCACAACAAATGGGTAACCAAATCTAAATGACAGCTGCCTCTGCGTTTGTTCAGTCACTGCGTGGATGTGGAGACAACACACGCCCTTCCGTCTGCCCCTCTGCACATCTCTGCTGTACACTTCATCCAGAGTTCCCGAAACCAAGGACTCTGGGATTTCTTTTGACCTGTCTCTGTTCCCCATTTCAGAATTTGTTTAATGGAGAATATTTAATTCCAGTAGTCAAATTGACAACCAAGAATAGCTGTCATAGTTCCCAGATGATCTACCTCTGTTCCCCATCTCAGAATTTGTTTAATCGGGAAAATGTGTGGTTAAATATGTTTCCGAAACTGGAAAAAAAAAACGAAGCACCCCCTACCACCACTTCTTCCTTTAAACTCATAACTGGAGATAGGGGATGTCTTTGAGAATTCAGCCCTTGGCTCCTGTAGTAGTCAGGGTTCTCTTGAGGAACAGAACCGACAGAATGGATCTGTATTTATATACAGGAGGTTTATTAGAATGGCTTACAAGCTGTGGTCCAGCTAGTTCAACAATGGCTGTCTACAGTGGAAAGTCTAAGTTCAACAATGGCTGTCTACAATGGAAAGTCTAAGTTCAACAATGGCTATCTACAATGGAAAGTCTAAGTTCAACAATGGCTGTCTACAATGGAAAGTCTAAGTTCAACAATAGCTGTCTACAATGGAAAGTCTAAATTCAACAATGGCTGTCTACAATGGAAAGTCTAAGTATCTAGTAGTTGCTCAGTCCACAAGACTGGATGCCTCGTCTGGTCTTCAGTACACATCAGGATCTTGGAGAGTAGGCTCTAATAACAGTGAAGGAATGGACTTGCTGTAGTTGGACCTTTTCTACCCCACCAGCCAGCTCCCAAATAACCACATGGAGACTCCTTATTAATTATGAAAGCTTGGCTGATAGCTTAGGCTTGTATCTAACTAGTTCTTATAACTTAAATTAACTCATATCTTTTAATCTATGTTCTTTAATCTGTTACCTTTACTCTGTAAAGCCCACGCTGCTTGCTCTGTGTCCCTGGCATCTCCTCACAACGCTTCTTCCCAGCATTCTCTCTGCCCCCAAAATCCTGCCTAGCTATTGACCCTCTAGCTTTTTATTAAACCGGAGTGACATTTCTTCACAGTGTACAAAAAGATTATTCCGTAACACTTGCCAGCGAGAGTGAGGACAAGCAGGCCAAGAGCAAAACCTCCTTCTTCCTTGTCCTCTCCATAGCCTGCCGTGAGAAGGTGTGGCTCAGACTTAGGGTGGTTCTTCTGATCTCAAATGATTGGACTTCAGGTGGGTCTTCCTACCTCGAAAGATCCAATTAACTGAAAATCCCTCACAGCAGCTTGAGTTTTTAGTTGATTTCAGATGTAGTCAACTCAACAACCAAGAATAGTTATCACAGCTCCTAAAGGCACGGGCTTTGTGATCCCAGCTCTAAAGAGATGCCTAAGGATGTGCTGGTGCAACCACGGCACAAAGGTTATGAGGTAACCAACCACTCTTGGGTCAGATCTAATTAACAGGAAGGAAGTCCTTCCTGGTACCTAGTACCGTAAACCTGGTCAAACTACCGTGAATCAGGAGGTTGTAAGTCCTAGAGGGGAACTCATCACTGTTGTCTTGCTAAATGAACATGTTGTCAAGCTGCCTTCTAACTATGAATGTTTATAAGCCTAGATTAGTGCTGCCTTCGACCTTAGCCAGAGAAGCCCCTCTCTGCAGTGGTCAACACTTAACAGACTCCTAACTTGTCAAAGGGCTGACAATAAGTGACTGCTGAGGGCTCAGTCCTAAAAAGGGCATCTCTATCAACCTTCACCCAAGGCTCAGGGAGCATCATGGAAGACACAACATAAAGCACATGAGAGCTGGAGAATGGGGAAGAGGGTTGTGGAATGCTGGCTTCAGGACGTCACATGATTGCTGCACCAACTGGGTACGAAGTGGTACCACACTGTGGCTTGAATTTGTGTTTCCCAGGCTAATAATGGCATCAAACATCTTTTCACATTTTGACCATTTCTACATCTCCATTCAGATTCATTTCTTGTAGGGGTGGTTGTCTGTGTTTTACCCCGAAGCACCGCCCCTAGCAGGCAACAGGTAACTGCTAGGTACCTGCCCCACCCCACCCCCATGCCCAGTCCTTTTGTTTTATTTGTCCTATGAGGATCTCAAACCCAGATCCTTATGCATGCTAAGCGAGCACTCTGCCACCAAGATAAACCTAATCCTTCAGCGTTTGGTGATCTTTCATCGAACATGGTGTGAGGCAGGGATCAAACTGTTTTTGCACGTGGATATCCAATTGTCTCAGCCCCTTGGTTGAGAAGACTTCTTTTTTCCATGGGATGGTCTTGGCACCATTGTTGCAAGTCAGCTGAGCATAGATACACGGGCTTACTTCTGTACTCTAAATGATACCCTGTTACTTCTGTACTCTAAATGATAC
>CABHPH010138554.1:0-13397 GCA_902168325.1 Peromyscus nudipes | reverse complement strand
AAAACTTTGGACTCACCAAGATAGGATAGATAATAGAGTTCTTTCTCCAAACTTGCCAAATACTAATGGAGTGGGCACTGAGAATGTAATTTTTCTTATTGTATACAGTTTTACTGTGTTAAAAGTTAAAACCTTTCCTTTTTGTTTAGACAAAAAGGGGGAATGTTGTGGGATATTTGATAGCACTGTGAAAGTCCGAGACTGTGTTAATAAAATCAACCCTGGGTCAGGGGGTGGAGCCAGTGACTAACTGACAAGAATTGGCCATAGAGAGGATGGAGGACCCAGGAAATGGATAGAGAGACACACAGGAAGGAGTAGGGAGGGACTTAGAGATTCTTTTTGGTTTGGAATAAGTGGAGAGATGCTTCTCTTGCTGAGTCTCCAGCAAAAAGGAGGGTCAGCTGGTTGCTTCTTGTCCTCTCTGATCTAGCAGGTTTTCACCCCAACATCTGACTCCCAAGTCTTTATTGGTAAATAGAACAACTTGGATAAAAACAACAGTTGGTTTTATTTTGGCTCACAGCTTGAAGGCACAGTTTCTCATCATGAGGAAGTCATGGCAACAGGCAAGGGAGGCAGCTGGTCATGCTACCTCCATAGAAAGGAAGCAGACAGAGATGAGAGCTGGCACTAGCCTGTCTTCTTTTTATTTACTCGGGAATCTTAGCCCTTGGGGTGGGACTGCCCACATTTAGGGTGCATCTTTCCACCTCGGCCTAATCTAGAAATCACTCACAGACATACCCAGAGGTTTGTCTCTTAGGTGGTCCTGTATCCCGTCAAGCTGACAAGCAATACTGACCATACGGTTAACGGGCTTCATTGTGGAGTTTGCGTATGTGCCACCACACTTGTCCCAGTTTGAACATATAATTCGACCATAATCTGAACCGAGTAACTGGGTCATAGGATAGCTCCATTTTCAGCCTTTTGGTCCAGCTCCATTCTGATTTCCATAGTGGCTGCACATGTTTGCACTCACACCGAATCTGTATAAAGACGCCCCCTTTCCACATCCTTGCCTGCATTTGGTGTCCTCTGGTTTCTTGGTTATGGTCCTTGTCACTACAGTGGGATGGAATCTTAACACAGCCTCAGTTCATATTTTCCTAATGCTGAAGGGTGTTGAACACTTTCCGAGCATTTATTGGCAGTTTATATTTCTGAGAATTGTCTGTTGGATGCATTAGCTCATTTAGCCCAATGATTTGGGCTCCTTAATGTTTGTTTAATTCTTGTGGCTCTTTATAGATTCCAGCTATTAATTCCACATCAGATGTGTGGTTGGCAAATAGTTTTTCCCATTCTGTAGGCTGTCTCTTCGCTTTGGTTATTGCTTGCTTTTCTGGGCAGGGGTTTTTAATTTCATGCAATCCCATTTGTTGGTTCCTGGGATTGTTTCCCAAACTACTGGACTCCTTTTCCATGTCTGTGTCTTGAAGGGTTTTCCTCTAGCAGTCTTGAGGTTTTAGGCCTTACCTCCGGGTCTCTGAGGCACTTTGAATTTATTTTTGTGTAAGGTGGGAGATATGGATCTAGTTTCATTCTTCTACATGTGGGTATCTAGATTTTCCTACTCCAATTGTTGAAGAGGCTGCCTCTCTCCAGTGTCTGTTTTTGTGGGGGTTAGTTAGTTTTTGTTTGTTTGGTTGGTTGGTTTGGTTTTGGTTTTTGTTTGTTTGTTTGGTTGGTTTTTTCAGTTTTGTTTTGTTTTGAGACAGTGTCTCACTATGTAGGCTTGGCTGACCTGGAACTTACCACCTAGACGAGGTTGACGGGTTGATCTCAAACTCATAGAGATCAACTTGCTTTTTCCTCCAGACTGCTGGGATTGAGGACATGACTCACTATGATGGTCTCCAATGCATGTTTTTGACACCTTTGTTAAATATTAGGCATGGTGGAGCACCATATTACACTTAATAATTTGTGTTCGCTGAACCATGGATTGAAACCAACTTGGTCATAAAGTATGATTTTCTTAAAGAATTTATAAATTGGATCTTATGTTATTGATCTTCTTGAATTTATAAAGCAGAGACTAAAAGAGAATATAATAACCATACTAGAATTACTCAAAGAGGTGATTCTTTGGAAATTAATGAGATAAACAAAATGCTAGCCAACACTAATCACAAAAAAGAGAAAACCTAAATAAAATTAGAGAAGAAACAGGGTAGATTATGGTGTATCCCAAAGAATTATTAATGAATACTTTTTGTCTTGACCTGTGTTGTGTATGTGCATGAGCCACTGTGTGTGTGGTTGTGTGTGTGTGTGTGTGTGCATGTTTGTGCATATGTGTGCACATGGGTGTGAAGGCCGTAAGCTGATGTTGTATGTATTGTGCAATTACTCTTTACCTTGTATTTTGAGGCAAGGCTTCAACTTGAAGCTTGAACCTGGAGCTTTTGGATTCATCTAGTCTAACTAGGTCTCCTTGCCCCAGGGATCTGTTGTTTCTGCCTCCCCTGCACTGGTATTACAGGGCAGCCTCCACACTTGCCTGGCATTTATATGGGTAATGCATATCCATATTCAATTCCTCACACTTGTACAGCAAATGCTTTGCCCACTGAGCAATCTCTCAGTTTCTCCATCCTCATCAAGGAAAACTATAAAAACTCTTATTAAAAAATAAACTGAAAAATCTTTCAAACTTTTAAGGAAGACTTAGTACCAATGTTTCTCAAACTGTTCCATAAAAGAGAAATATTAAGACCGTATTTCTTCTACCTCTGTGTATACATATCTTCTACAGTACCAGACTAGTATCATAAGACTAGTGTCTTAGTTTATGCTTGTCTTGAAGAGTGCTTATTTATCCACCAACTTTAAAAGATAGTTTAATTGGGTGTAGCAAACTTGCTTGGCAATTACTTACTTTCAGAGTTTGAAATATACCCTCCTACATTTCCTGGATTTTAGAGTTGCTGACAAGAAATTTGATGTTATTCTGATGTTTGTCTTTACAAGTTTTCTCCTTGCAGCTTTTAGTATGGCTTCTTTGATTTGTGTTGTTGACATTTTGACTATAACACATCCTGGAAAAGGGCTTTCCTGGCCATGTCCACTTGGAGCTCTAATTGCGTCTTGTGTTTGAATGCCCAGATTTTGAGAATTTTTGCTGTAACATCATTGAATAAATTCCCTGTGCTGTTGGTGTCTACCTCAGTCCCTTCTCCTATCCCATGGATTCCTAGGCTTGGTCTCTCAGCCATGTCTCAGCATTCTTAGAGGTTGTGGGCATGCCCATTGTTTCTCCATATTGATATTTCAGTGCAGTGTTTTGTCAGCCATGTCCCCATCCTCGATACTCTCTTCTGCTTGGTTTAGTTGATTAGCAACACCCTCCACTGTGTTTCCTTTTGATGTGTTGAATCTTGTCATTCCCAGCTTTTTTTTTTTTTTTCAGAATCTTAATTCCCTTGCTGAATTTTCTTCCATGTTGTTAGCTTTTTCGTCCATATTGCTAATTTTCCTCACTCCTGTGGCTGACATTTTCTTCTCTGTTGCTGCCTTATCTGGCATTTTATTATCTTCAGTAGCTTTTAAATTCTTACTAGTTCGTTGAAAGTTTTGTACAATGTGTATTGATCAAATTCATCCCCCAACTCTTCCCAGATCCACTCCCCTTCCCTAACCACCCAACTCTGTGTCCTTTCAAGAAGATTCTTCAAGACCATTTTAAGTTGCTCAAACACTCTTGGATGTATGGTCTTTCACCAGGGGCGACACCATTTCGGTATCTTTGTATTCCACAGTTGATCTTTCTCGTCTGATCTTTTGGAGGACTGTGTTGCTTTGCTTTTCCATGCTTCTTGTGTCCCTGTGTTGTGATTTTTGTGTCTGCTTGTTTGGATAACTTCTGGTTTTATCTGGGCATCTTCTGATTGAGTAGCTTGTGCGTGGAGGCAGGATCTCTGGTACTACTTCAAAGGGGGAAAACCTCGCCACCCTGCTGTAATGGCAATGGCATCAAACATTCAAGACCTGGAAACACACCTAAAAGCAGGTGTAGCCCATTAACACATCATTGCCTATGATCGCAGGTGTAGCCCATTAACACATCATCACCTATGATCACAAAACTGAAAATGCCACACCAGGGGCGTCTTCTGTCCACACTTAGGTTTGTGATGTGTGGGCTGGGCAGAGTCTATCCCCTTCAGTGATGTGCAGCAATGTTTCCTAATTGTTTCTTTTTCACTTTATTATATCATTGAGCTTTTTTTTTTTCATGTTTAGTGACAGTTTGTACCTCTTCAGTGTTAGTACTTTATTGTACATTTTCCATTATGTTACTGACATTGGCCCTTCCCACTCTGTGCAGACATTTCACTCCCTGCTCATCTTTCTACTTCATGATTTTTTTTTGAAACAATGAATCTACATATTTTATGTCAATAGATTTCCTCGGTTGTTGCTGCCATTCAGCTGAGTGCTGGTGAACTTAACAAGACTCAGGTTTGTAGCATTTGTTGATATTTGGAATGCCAGCATTCCCTCCATAGCTGATCTGGCTGCAGAATTGATGGATATTTAGCAGTTGGCCATGACTAGTCTGTACAAGCTGGCTGTGGTGGTTTGAATGAAAATGGACACCATAGGCCCATAGGGAGTGGTACTGTTAGGAGGTGTGGCCTTGTTGGAGTAGGTGTGGCCTTGCTGGAGAAAGTATGTCACGAAGGTGGGCTTTGAGGTTTCAGATACCCAAGCTAGACCTAATGTGACTCTCTCTTCCTACTGCCTGCCAATCCAGATGCAGGACTCTCAGCTCCCCCTCCAGCACCATGTCTGCCTGTGTGCAGCCATGCTTCCTGCCATGATGATGATGGACTAAACCTCTGAAACTATAAGCCAGCCCCAATTAAATGTTTTTCTTTATAACAGTTGCTGTGGTCATGATGTCTCTTTCACAGCAATAGAAACCCTAACAAAGACACTGGCTCCAGCATGCCATTGGCATTTTATTTGTTTTTGAGATAGAGTCTCACTGTGTAAACCAGGTCAGCTTCAAACTCAGAGATCTGTCCTCTTCTGCTTCCTGAGGACAGGGTTAAAGGCATATGCCCTGCTACTTTGATATTTTAAAAGTTCTTTCCTACAACAAGGTCAAGTATCTATATCTATATTTTTCTCAAACGAAAGTTCTTAGTAATTTCAATTTTTATGAACCAAATAAAACTCTTCTAAGAAAAATAAGAACACAGAAATAAGTCAAAAGAAAATCATTAAGTCCACAATAATCCCACCACATTTTTATACCATCAGTGGATTTTTCTTTCTCTAAACCTGTGAGCATGCTTTGGCTCTTCGTGCCTACTGACAAACTGTTGTTCAGAAACTTTTACCAATCTACTATACACACACAGGAAGGAAAAGCTCAGCCAAAGGCCAACAAGGATCTACAGGACTCTCTAAGGACTGACACATACCATTGCCCTCTTTCTTGCTAACATGAAGCCACCCAGACTCCTGCTCACACTGAATCCATCTGGGAAAGGAGGAGGGGGAGGGAATGCTCTATGAATGATGGAGCATTTGCTTAAAAAGGGCTGTGTCAACAAGAGAGCAGACAGCTAAGCCAGATGAGACTGAGCTGCCTCTGACCAACAAAATGAGCGCCGCACCCACCCCTCAGCCGCATCCCATAGCTCAGAGGCATCAACACTTTCATCTACTCTCTGTCAAAGACATGAAGGAGACAGAAGCTGGGTCTGTCAGCTTTGTGCCACTGTGACTGAAGACCTCATGTAAACAAAGGAGAAAGTGCTCATGGCTTCCGTCCAGGTTCACCTGAGTCCCTGGCTTGGGGACCTGCGGGCTTGCAGAGCATCATGGCAGTGGGGGTATGTGATGGAGGGGTGGTTCACCTTATGATGATGAGGAAGCAGAGAGAAGGGGGTGGGGTAGAGAGAGCACACTCATAAGCTAACTGTGATGGCTCATCCCTGTCACGCAGCACTTGGGAGGCTGAGACAGAAGAGTCACACTGAGCTCAGGGGACTCGCTGAACTACATATGCTCGGACACTGACTTAAGAACAGTAAGAAAAATGAGTCTTGAAGAAAACACAGCCTTCAAAGGCATGAACCTAATGACCTACTTCCTACAGTTAGGACCCCCATCCTAACTGTCCATTCAGCTGTGAACTCAGCAGTGGGTAAGTCCATTGATTAAGTTAGCACCTTCATAAACTACTTATAAATAGCACTATTAGGTTTTCCCCCAAGGCCTCCAAGCAGAAGCCTTTGGGGATGTTTTATCTCCAAACCATAGGTGTTAGTTTTTTTGTTTTGTTTTGTACACTTGTCACAAGCTAGGGTCACATTTGGGAAGAAAGAACTTCAATTGAGAAAATATCTCAATCAGATTGGCCTGCAGGCAAGCTTGGGGGGCATTTTCTTGATTAATATTGATGTGGGAGGGTCCAGCCCACTGTGGGTAGTGCCACCCCTGGGCAGGTGCTCCTCAGTGCTATAAGAAAGCACATTGAACAAGATGTGGAGAGCCAGGTTGAAAGTAGCCTTCTTCCACGGTCTCTGCTTCAGTTCCTGTCTCCAGATTCCTGCTCTGAGTTCCTGCCCTGACTTCCCTTCATGGAAGACCACAGCCATAAGCCAAAAACAAAAAAGCAAAAAAAACCAAAAAACCCTTTCTTCCACAGGATGCTTTTGGTCATGTTGTTTATCATGGTCACAGAAGCCAAACCAGGAAGTCTGGTACACCATACAAGAAGTACCCCCAGATATGGACTTAAAACCACAGTGCTCATCAGAATCCAAGTTGACAGATTATTAAGTGGGAAATCCAAGCTTCAAGTCTTCATCACATCTTCTTCATTGACTAACGTTAACTTTGGGATAAAAGAAGCTCTCAGGTTGGCCCAAAAGAGCCCGTGTTTGCTCTTCTCCGTGGGCCATTCCAAGTAAGTCCTCCGTGCCGTGAGAGCCTGCAGCTTGTGGTACCTACTGGGAATGTTGTCCTGGAGGATGGGCTCCAGCAAGATCAGGATTAAGTTATCAGACCCTTCATGGAAGAGATTGTGATGGGCAAAGTAGAGTTCATAATGGCACCACTCACTCTGGATGAAGTGGGGAGACAACACGAAGATGGACTTGTAACTCTTCTCGATGAAATGGATGATGTTCTCCACAATGCTCTTGCCAGGGACAAAGTTTCTCTCATGGAGGCAAACCCGTATGCCATCTTTCTCTAGGTTTGGTAGTAATTCATTCTTCACCCAGGCGGAATCATGCTCACTGTATGAGACAAAAGCGTGAAACTGGAAATTCCTCTGGAGTTCCTCTACAGGGATGTTCCTGGCCCTGTGCCGGGTCTGTGTCCACTGACACATCATCCTCAGATACCAGGGCAGATCAAAGCAGAGGCAGAGGAAAGCCACGATGGCAGCCAACAGCAGCAAAGTGGCCCCGATGGTGACAATCAGCAGAACAGTATCGCAGGACAATGCAGACATGTGGAAGTCCTGCAGTGGGGTCCCCTTAGCGCTTTCTGGGGAGTCACATGTGTAAGAATCAGGCCAGCCCTCTACCACTTCTCCTGATACTCGGCCTATGTTTTTGACAAATTCTCTCAGCTCACACGTGCATCGGAATGGGTTGTTCCCTGCTGTTATGGACCTAATCTTCTGACAGCTCTGGAAGAAATCTGCTGAAGGTTGGGAAACCGAATTATGCTCAATGACCAGCACAGAGAGGCTGCTGAAGGCCTCGCATCCAGGAAGGTCCATTAAAGAATTGGATGCAACATTGAGTTCCTGCAAAGCTTCTAGTTTAATGATTTTTTGAGGGATGCTCATTATTCTGTTGTTATGAAGGTCAAGGACCTTGACCTTGGGAGGCAAGCATCTGAAGACAGAATCAGTAAGTACATTCGAAGACAAATTTAGCACCAATATGCTCTCGGCCCAAGTACATGTTCCTTCGTGTGCACGAGAGTCCAAGGAATTCAGACTAACGTCCAGAGTTTCCAGAGAGGACATATTCTTAGTCATGAGACCTACCTTGAAAAGGTTCTTCAAGCCATTCTTTTGTAAGACAAGTGTCTCCAATCTCTTTAAGGTGGAGCAGCCTTGGAAAACACTGTCAGTAAAAACATTCTGGCTGAAGTTCAGAAACACAAACGTGCTTGGGGACGGAGGGCAGAGCATGTGGATGAAAGGTGTGTCTGAAATGGTCAGCATCCCAATGTTCATCTCAGCAAACACAGAGTACAGTGCCTCCTTTGAAAAGATGAACACCTGGTTTGTCACACGCTCGATTGTCAATGCCTTCAGTACTGTCTTGGAGTACGTAAAAGTTTCTTTATGGATGCTTTCAACTATTGTTAAGTTGTAAATGTTGAGGTACTCCACCGGTCGGGGCCAAAGGAACTGGAAAAGTTGAACCAAGCATTTCCAGGTTGTTTCCATGTGGTGGAGAGTCAGATTTAATAAGGTTGGACCTCTGGTGAGTTCTAATAAAAACGTAATTAACCTTTGACATTTTCCATCATTCAGCTTAATATTACTCAGTTGTAAACGTCCTAAGGCATTCACAGATATGTTCACCTCCACAGAGAACAAGCTATTTGGATGGAAGACCAAGTGGAGAGCCTCGGTGTTCAGAACCTGAAGACTTTCTCTCTCGCCGTCTTTTCCGTGATAGTTCACTAAGTCCAGAAGAATGTAGTTTAGGTGCAAGTGAGCAACTGGCAGCAGATCCAGGTGTCGGAACTTCATAGCACTTAATCCCAAGAATCTCAGCTTCGTCAAGTTGCCAAATTCTTTATACACAGGCAGCACATCAAAGTCATTAGATGAGAGATCTAAATGCTTCAAGCTCACCACAGGACAGCAAGAGATGTTCCGCAACTGATTGTGGGAGACATCCAGGTATTCTAAATCTGGGTTGAACTTGAACACCCCAAAATCAAGTCTCTGGATTCTGTTATGGGAGAGTCTCAGAGCCCTCAGCTCTGGCAGAAAGCTGACGTCAGACACCTGAAGCTCCAGTATAGAGTTTTGAGACAGATTTAAGGCTTTTGTCCTTGGTGGCAGGTCTTTGGGGACATGAGTAAGGTTCCTGTTTGAATAGTCTACCGCGAACTCAAGTGACTCAGAGAGCTGGATCGTGCTTCTGACTATGAAGGCCAGGATGCAAAGAAAATGAAAACTTCCCAGAACAGGATCTCTGTCTCGGGTCATGTTGCAACAGCTATCCCAAAGGGTCATTACCATTTTCTCCACAGCATTTTTACTTGGGTTCAAGCTCTAGAAATAAGAGAGACTTTAAGGTGAATAAAGATTAGGTAATGGCTTTTAAGCTTCCATTTCCCAGAATCCCAAGTGCCTTCTTCATCCACTCTAGCATTCATCACTATCCCATGTTTTTATGTAATATTTTCTCAGTCTGTGGCTACAGGGGACAATATGAACTTTGAGTGATTATGTGTTTTGACTAGTGTGGGGGCTTCCAAATGGATTCTTGGGAGGGTTTGCCTTTGTTGCACACCCAAAACTTTCTCAGGGCTGGAGCAGCCTCCTGGGTGGTGTTTGCCAAAAAAACAAAATTTGAAGACCTAATACAGGAGCTGCAGCCACCTGAGCCAGAGCTAACACAGCAGCAAACACAGCAAAGGAGGAAGAGAAAAGGAGAGGGGATAAATATCCACAGGGAAAGTGGGGCAAGGAGAGAAAGGGAGAGGGGCCAGAGGCAGGGGAAGGAAGGCGAAGAGGCGCAGAGGCACCCACACAGATACACACACAAGAATCCATACCGCTCAGGCTCTGAATTGCACAGAGAACTATCTGAGCCACACGGGAGACAGAAGCCAGCAAGAGACTGCGTACTAGCCTTTGAAGTCAAAGAAGTCTCCACAAACAACTTAATTCTCACAGCGGCATCCTGCCCTCCTACCCTCCTGCTCTCCCCCATCCCCTGACACTACCACCCTGGCAATTCGGTGTCCGCATACACATTTCAGAGAACACAGAAGCATCTGGATCCTAGCGGAGGTTCATTCCATTTGTCCTTTTGATGCCAGAGACTTATTTTTAGTCTCTGGATCTCACCTTTTGACACAGGTTTCATAAACAGGAGTGTGTATTTCTCCAACAACTACTAGCCTAGAAGCTGCAGATGGAAGGAAATGAGATTCAGAGACTTTGAAGTTCCTGCCATTAACACAAAATGGGGGAAGAGAGAAACTATATCAAAGCATGTGAGAAAAGTCAGCCACAGTGATGCAGGATGATCTCTGCCCTGGAGAAGCCCAGGCAAGGGGATTGAGAGTTTTTGGTCAGCCTTGGCTACATAGGGATAGCATGTTTCATGAAGAAAAGATAAAGCACATGGAAGAATCTAGAAGGTGTGTCAGGCTAAAGTATGTCAGCAATAACTTTTTTTCAGAGCCCAGAAGGTCTCACATGCATCACATCAGGTCACAGACCCTGATGTACATATCAGTGACATCGAGCAATGAAAAAAGATTACCTGAATGAGACATGGAGGCCGGTGCACAAGCCCACAGACCTCGTGTTTCACTGAGGACAAACGGCTGAGACAAACTGGCCGGCTCCACTTCGGGTTCTGTTTTATACCTAAAATTATTTGTGAGCTTGGGGCACAAAAGCAGACATTTCTTAAACAGAGCCTCGTATTGCAGAGTAATCAGGAGAAGCTTCATCCAGCAACTAATGGGAGCAGATGCGGAGACCCAGAGCCAAACATGAGGCGGAGCTCAGGGAACCCTGTGGAAGAAGGGGAGGAAGGATGGTAAGAGCCAGAAGTGTCAGGACACCAGGAGAACATGGTTCACAGAACCAACTAAGCAAGGCTCATAGGGGCTCACAGAGACTGAAGCCACAATCGGGGAGCCTGCATGGCCCTGAGCTAGATCCTCTGCATCTATGTTATGGTTGTGTAGTTTGGTGTTCTTGTGGGAATCCTAACAGTGGGAGTGGGGACAGTCTCTGACTCTTTTGCCTACTTTTGGGACCCTTTTCCTCCTATTGGGTTACTTGGTCCAGCCTTGATATGAGGATATGTGCCTAGTCTTACTGTAATTTGTTATGCCGTGAAATGGAGGAGGAATGGTTCTGGGGGAGAGGAGAGGCTTGGGGGACGGACTGGGAGGAGGGGGGGAGGGGAAACTGTGGCTAGGATGTATTATATGAGAGAAGAATTTTTTTAAAATGCAGAGATAAAACACTCAACATCAGTAGGTGGGAACTAAGAGAATGACTCTCAGTTACTACTCAGGCAGGAAAGAAAAATTAGTACAATTCTATTGGGTGATTTGGTAATTTATGCAAATTCTTTTAAAATACACCTCTCTTTATGTTGGCAGTCCCACTGCTGAGAAATCACTGAAGGGATCATTAGAGGTACTCACAAAGGTGAGGTTATGGGAATGCTCATGATGTGACGAAAACTGAAAAGATAAGAATGGCTAGTGTAGAAAGCGATAACTCATTCATAACACACAATTCAGATACAGCATTAAAAAAATCCTGCAAGCAGGGCGGTGGTGGCACACACCTTTAATCCCAGCACTCTGGAAGAAGAGGCAGGTGGATTTCTGTGAATTCATAGCCACCCTGGTCTACATAGTGAGTTCCAGGACAGCCAGGGCTACACAGAAAAACCCTGTCTCATAAAACAAACAAGCAAACAAACAAAATCCTGCAATATAACATTAAGTGAGTGGAAGGTTACAAAACTGCATATGTACCGAGAATCTAATTGTAAAAATGCAAATTATAACTTGGCACACACAAAACCTAGGGGGCAAAATTTATGCCAAATGCTAATGGTAGTTGTGTCCGAATCATAGCTTTAGTTTTCTTATACTTTCAAGTATTTCTAAAATTTCAAAAATTTTAACATCTTTTATAATTTCAGAATAGTATCTTACAATCATGTAAAAGTTGCTTTTAAAGAATCCCAGCGCAGAGGGGGAGGTAGTCCTAAAGTCCCCCCTCTAGCTGAGGAACTCTTGGCAATTGGCAGCTGTTGGGGGAGGGGGAGGAGGAGGGTCCGTTTTCTTTCAGGGTGGAGCCCTTGGTAGGTCTGACGTGCTCCAATGGAAGGTCACGTACCCAAGAGTATATGGACAGTACAAATTGGACTTGATGGGTTTAGGAGGAAAACAGAAGACTCTAAGGTGGGTGGGTAGGGAAGAGAGGTGGATCAGGAAAGAGTTGGGAGGGTGAATACAGTCAAAATACACTGTATGAAATTCTCAAAGAACTAATGAATTAGAAAAATTTTAAATCCACTTGAAATATACAACTTGTGTTGTGTCAAGTTGTGAATGAGTTATCGCTTTCTACACTAGCCATTCTTATCTTTTCAGTTTTGGTCACATCATGAGCATTCCCATAATCTCACCTTTGTGAGTACCTCTAAGGACCCCTTCAGTGATTGCTCAGCAGTGGGATTGCCAACATAAAGAGAGGTGTATTTTAAAATTAAAATTTTACACATAAATAAGCATGCTTGTATTATTTATAGTATTAATACACACATAAAGAGGGCCAACCTCTTCAACACGATGGTAGAGAACTGATATTCATGGATGAAGTCCCATCCTACAAATTCCTCTGATGGCTTGTGTGTCTTGTCCAGGGGACTGTCATTCAGCCACCATGTGGCCAAAAGGACACATATGAGTCCTGGAGGTTGCTCAAAACCTCAAGCAGTTCTTAGTACACGTTCTGAGAAGCAGTCGGGAACCTCAGTGTATGCGCAGTTGAGGGGGCGGGACAGCGGAAAGATATCACTGGAAATTCAAGAGTTTCTGTTTTTAAAAAGAAGTATGAGGGGACAGGAATAAGAGTTGAATACAGCAAACAAAAAGTGAAAGAAAAAAAAGAACCGTCAACAGGACCCCTATTTCAAAACCAGAAAAGGTGGCGGCTGGAGGGAGTCGCTGTGAAAATTCGGGCTACGAGAAGGGGAAGGGTAGCTAATAGCCGTAAGCAAAGGCGAGCATGAGAAGAGCTTTGTCATTAAAGTCTGTCAAACTTTGGGCGGAGGGAGAGTGCTGGACTCAAAAGTTACAGAGTGTGGGAATCTGGTCTCAGTCACTTCCAACCACTTAAACAATGTTTGTTCAGAGTCCCCTTTGGACACAGGGCACGGTAGGAACTAGGGATGGGGATATGAAATCGCATGGGAGTGACTGAATTACTCTTTCCTCCAAAATGCTGGTAAATCAGTGAGAGGTACAGAGCAATTAGAGATCGTAGTACCACGTGACTGGGAAATGAAACACTGTTTCCATACATCCAGCGCAGACAGTGTGATGTCAGGACCACAAAGGACTACAGACTTCGTGAAAGGAGAAAACAGCCCAATCCCCCCCCCGCCGGGTGTGGGAGAGGG
>CABHPH010138553.1:0-12906 GCA_902168325.1 Peromyscus nudipes | reverse complement strand
AATGTAACAACCAGTCAAAGGTTGTTGTGTTAAGCAATTGTGAACCCATTCAGAGATCTTTCTGCAGTGAGCCTGAGTTCATGACCCTAAACAAGAGTCTCAATAACAAGTACTAGGACATAGAAATGGGGCTTAATTTAAAATGTTTTCTAAAACAATTCAGTTTTCAGAATGGTTTCAAATGTGCATAGAATTGACAGAGATCATACAAAATGTTACCACATGCAATTCTTTTTTTTTAAAAAGTAGTGGTTGTTTTTGATAAACTCAATTCCTTAGCTGTGCTCTATGGCTCTCACCCTCACTCTCCCCCTCCAGTGCCTAACTCCCTTCCCATATTTATGATTTCTTCTTTACTTTTCAGTTTATGTATATGTGTATATATATGATCACATGTACATATAACTGACTGAGTCCAATTAGTTCTGTTTGTACGTGAATGTATTCTGAGCTGAGCACTTGTGATTGGAAAACCAATATGGGATTTCCCTACTGAGACACCTGATTCTGTCTCTTCCAGCCGCCTTTGACCTACTGTATTCCCTCATCTAGAGGTAAGAACATGTAAAATTTCCCTGTCCTTATTTCTATACCAACTGGTGTGTTTATGGTGGTACATTTCACTAAATATACTATTGAGAGTTCATAGGTGTATTTTTCTGTCATGTCTAGGGTATATATACTATCAACAGAGATCCTTAGCCTCTAGGGGCTTTCTATCAATCTTCTGTGTGTTTCCCAAGTCTTAGGCTGAATGGATTCATTGCAGATGTATCAGTTGTGCTTGGGCACCTTACAGTCAATTATTCTCTATGGGGTCTTGTCCCATCAGGAACTCAGGTCACCTCTGAAGAGGTGGTCTGGAACCGAGGAAAGGTAAGTGTGCCACTAGCCCATTTCCCAGCCTTCCTCTTACATGGGGACAATCAGTAACAGTGGAGAATGAAGTCAAACAAGAACTCATTTACTATTAAGCAGTAAGCCTCTTTTATAGCAGAAAACCCCAGAACCCTAGGAGCAGGTGGAAGGAACCAACCAGTTGTTTGAAAGGTCAGCCTATGCTCATTTCCTTGTTTATGAGCTGTTTATGCACTGACATCATCTCCTGATCTTTGTGTCTAATCTCAGCATAAACAACTTGGGCTATCTTCTTCCCGCCACCATCTTTGTAGCTCATGTCATCCTGTGTGCCCCACAATTCTCTGCATTTTGACCAGATGTGGGACTTTGTGATAGTCTCCATATATTACAAAAGCTTCTTTGATGAGGGTGGGAACTATATTTATCTGTGTGTAAAAGACAGGTATTAAGAAAACAGCTAGAAAGTATACTGAAATCTGAAACTTACAGCAGCAGGTTCACCTCTTAGATCTATGCCCTTTCCAGGCCCAGGTGGTTGTTTATGTGTGAGGCAGCAATTTCCTATCTGCAGGTGGGGAGAGCCCAGGGCACATTTTCTCCCTATCTACCTAAAGGCTGAGAATCAACAAATTCAGACACGTTGGAATTCTATGTCCTTGGGTGTCTGCAAATATCTCAAATGAGATACATTTGCCTGGACACTTAACACTTACCAAATGTCTGCCAATGAAGATAACTGCAAGAAGGCAGATGTCTAAGTTTATATTGGAGAAAGGAACAAAGACCCGGTTGTGGGAAACAAGTATTGACTGTGTGACTGTTTCCATACACAGCTGGGGATGTTATCCAAATACCCTAAATGTATAGGGGAAGTTGTGCCCAATAAATGATCAATCACACTGTTAGAAATTCTTGGGGAAGAACCCGATGGGAAGGCTACAAAGCACACAAGAAATTTACTTCAGGAAACAGCTGATACATTCAAAAGCCAATATCACCAAAAGTCCTTAAGTTTGGCTTTAACCAGGGGCTCTGCTGGGTTAGCCTTGTCAGTACCAGCAGAGTAATTACTTCCTATTTCTGTGGCTCGAAGCATTAGTCCCATTACATTTTAAGCTATTGTGAACAGCAGTTTTTCTTATTTCTCTCTCAACATGTTCATTGCTGTCATTTGAAAGTGCTGCCTTGCAGAAAGTACTTATGAGGTCTAAGTGTTTTCTTGGAGGAGTCTTTAGGATTTGTGAAATGTGGGGCAATATCATCTGTGAGGGGGGATCATCTGACTATTTTCCTACTCATATCCAATTTCTATCTTTATCTTCTTTTAGTCGAGACCTTGAGGAGTGTGTATAATCAAGCGTGATCAATGAGGTATGAATGCATGTTCATATATGTACACATACATATGCAGTCATGCACATTCACTCATTCATGCATATATGCATGCACACATACTCTCACATAAAAATCAAGTATTGTTAAGTAGGAGGCCAAAAGAATCCTGGAGCAAAACAATAAACTGTAGCAATTCAATTTGTCAGACATAAGATCCTAGTACAGGGAAAGTCTCTGAGTGAAATCACTAGGCAGCTGCTCAGGACCTTCCCATCCCATATCTCCAAGCCCACACCCAGGCATCACCAGCCCTGGTGACAGTCAGTGCTCTTCTTTAATGTCTCAGCACAAAGTATGAAAGCCATGCCATCTGTGTGGCCAGTCCATGTAACCTATGTAGTTCTGAACACAAACTGTGTATGAGCAGCCACTAGAACAGAAGCTTTCCATCACACAGTATTCAGAGAACCACCATTCTGAAAAGGCGGCAGGTTAAAGCCCTAAATCCTGTCTTTCATCTCATCCCCACCCAGCTAACATTCTGGATCACAGGAGGAACAGCAGCATCCAGCCTTTTCACAGATCAGGTTCTCTCCCCTGACAAACCAGAAGGTCTTGTAATGGCTGAGAATGGCTTGGGTAATGTGTTCCTTCTGACTACTCCTAGATTAGATCAAAGGATACGCATTTGGAATTTGACTTGTCAAAAATACCTTTGGTTAATAATTCATGAAATGTTTTTTCAAGGCTGTTAAGGGTTCAATCCACGGTGATTGCCCCCTCGCTCTTTCAAGGCTTCATTGCATCCTCGAGTGTCTCTCTTTTTTCCCCCCGGTCATCTCACATGAAACAGTAACTGACTTTTGGTCCCAACCTTGGTACCCCAGGAAATGAGGGGTCCAGGTGCTCCAGGACTGCGGGTTAAGTACAGTCACAGGCAAATGAGACTCCAAGATTGGGAAGGGACATAAGGAATTCTCGATTTCAGAAGCAGCAATATGTGCAGTTGCTAAAATCCTTGTCAAAAGGAAATGGAAAGTGAAAGGAAAACAGCTTACCGAAGTTTTAGAACTAATTAAGTGGCTTTGTATTGGTTTCAGGAAAGTCTTCATGTTCCATTAAAATGACAGTGTCAAAGTATTGAGAGCTTTGAAGAGAGCTCATCAAAGAGGAGAAGCTGTGCTCTTTCAGATTTGCCCTTTATGTAAATTAATTCCCAATGCCTTAAAGCAGCTGCAGAATGAAGAATCAAAAAAGGCTTCATCAGCCCATGAACTGTAGACTAGTGGCTGTGGAGCCCCCATGGACCCGACTTGGCCCTCTGGATACAGAGGACGGTTTTTTGGCTCGAACTGTTTGAGGGGCACCCAGGCAGGGGAATCGGGATCCGTCCTGGTGCACGGGCAGGCTTTTGGGAGTCGGGTGCCAGTGGTGTGAGCCTTGCGCAGCCTTGGTGCAGTGGGAAGGGGCTTGGACCTGCCTAGGATCAGTGTGTCGGACACTGCTGACTCCCCATGGGAGACCTTGACTTGGGGGATGTGGGGATGTGGGGTGGCTTGGGAGGGAGGCCTGGGGGTGGAAGGAGGGAGGAGGTGGGATCTGTGGGTGGTGTGTGGAGTGAGGAGAAAATTTCTTTTTTTAAGATTTATTTATTTATTATGTATATAGGAGAGGGTACCAGATCTCATTACAGATGGTTGTGAACCACCATGTGGGTGCTGGGAATTGAACTCAGGACCTCTGGAAGAGCCATCGGTGCTCTTAACCTCTGAGCCATCTCTCCAGCCCCGAAAATTTCTTAATAGAGAAAAATGAAAAAAAGAAAAAAAAAGTCTTCATCAGATGTGGAAAAGGGAAGTAAGAAGGAGGATATTCTGGCTAGGAATTGTCAGTCAGCAGGGGAGAATGCTGTCTCAGAGGAAAATAAAAATGTTGTTTTGGAGTAAGATGAAGGTGTGGAGGATCAAGATGCTGGAGAGGAATCTCCTCTTCCTCCTTTAGATGAAACTCGGATTAATTGCATTGGATTAATAAATGTAAATCAGTGAGAGATGTGCATATTGATCTCTTACCACAGGGAAACCTGATAAAGAACCTAGTTCATGGCCATAGGCCAGACAATATGAGCCACTTACATCCTGTCAGCAATGGAGTAACTCATCAGGAAAGCAATCAGGGAAACAAAGACTCAGTACTGGATATTTAATGCATGCCACTTTGGGTAGTGCTGGTTTACATTTTGGCTGAGGATAAACATCTTACATCATCTCCACAAATTACATGTTGTAAAATAGCCACTGGGGTGCATGTTCCTCTTCCCTCAGGGATGGGGATGGGGGGATAATTTTTGGAAGGAGTAGGTTAATATCTCAAGGATATATAGTATACCCAGGAATTATAGATGAAGATTACAAATGAGAACTTAAAATTATGGCGTATGTAAAAAGAACTATGCAAAAAGAATCTAGTGATAGAATTCATCAATTATTATTACTCCCATATTTTAAAGGTAAGGTAGTTCCAACGTGTAGGACAGGAGGGTTTAGAAATATTGAAAAGAAGGTATTTGGTCAAAGAGTTATCAATGATGAGAGGCCAAAGTTGAAATGACAAGTAAATGGCATTGAGGAAATCACAGGCTATACAGGTTGTCCAGCAGCAGGACAAAGCAGGAACTGGCTACCCAAATTTGGAGGAAGGCCACTGCCGGAATACCAAATACTCTACCTTTAAAATGGGAAAACAGGACCCTAAGAAAGACACAGGGATGCCCAATGACAGAGAAATGGATGAGATCTACATGAACAACCTGGACCTGAGTGGGGGTAATGAAGGGCAAGGTTCGAGGGAATGAGAGCTTAGGGGAGCGGGAGATCCCAGCTGGATCAAGAACAGAGAGGGAGAACAAGAAATAAGAGACCATGATAAATGAAGACCACATGAGAACAGGAAGAAGCAAAGTGCTAGAGAGGTCCACAGAAATCCACAAAGATACCTCTACAATAGACTACTGGCAATGGGTGAGAGAAAGCCTGAACTGACCTACTCTGGTGATAAGACGGCCAAAAACCTTGTCGTGCTAGAAATCTCATCCAATGACTGAGGGAACCGGATGCAGATATCCACGGCCAGGACCCAGGTGGAGCTCCAGGAGTCTAATTGGCGAGAAAGAGCAGGGTTTGTATGATCAAGAATTGTTGAGACCAAGATTGGAAAAAGCACAGGGACAAATAGCCAAACTAGTGGAAACACATGAAATATGAACCAATAGCTGAGGAGCCCCCAACTGGATCAGGCCCTCTGGATAAGTGAGACACTTGATCTGTTTGGGAGGCATCCAGGAAGTGGGACCGGGACCTGTCCTCAGTGCACAAGCTGGCTGTTTGGAACCTGGGGCTTATGCAGGGACACTTAGCTCAGCCTGGGAGGAGGGGACTGGGCCTGCCTGAACTGAATCTACCAGGTTGAACTGAATCCCCAAGGGAGTCTTTGCCCTAGAGGAGATGGGATGGGGGGTGGGCTGGGGGGAAGGCACTGGGGGGGGGGGGGGAGGGGGGGGGGGGGAGGGCGGACAAGGGAATCCGTGGCTGATATGTGAAATTAAATTAAATTATAAAATAAAATTTTAAAGAAAGGAAAAAAAGAAAAAGACTGAAAAAAATATTCTTTCTTTTGCTGTGGGATGGTCTGTATGTCAAACATGTTGCTTATTGGTCAATAAATAAAACACTGATTGGCCAGTGGTCAGGCAGGAAGAAGTATAGGCGGGACAAGGAGGAGAGAATTCTGGGAAGTAGAAGGCTGAGGAGACACTGCCAGCCGCCACCATGACAAACAGCATGTGAAGATGCCGGTAAGCCACAAGCCATGTGGCAAGGTATAGATTTATAGAAATGGATTAATTTAAGATATAAGGACAGTTAGCAAGAAGCCTGCCACGGCCATACAGTTTGTAAGCAATATAAGTCTCTGTGTTTACTTGGTTGGGTCTGAGCGGCTGTGGGACTGGCAGGTGACAGAGATTTGTCCTGACTGTGGGCCCAGCAGGAAAACTCTAGCTACATTCTTTATTCTGTGTGTTTAGTGGCTTGATAATTATATGGTGAGAGGACTTTTGTGGGGTCTATTCTAATTGGTATTCTGTAAGCTTCTTGTATCTTCATAGGCATTTCCTTCTTTAAGTTGGGGAAGTTTTCTTCTATGATTTTGTTGAATATATTTTCTGCGTATTTTAGTTGGTATTCTTCTCCTTCTTCTATCCCTATTATTCTTAGGTTTGGCCGTTTCATGGTGTCCCAGATTTGCTGGACATTTTGTGTTATGACTTTGTTGGTTTTAGTGTTTTCTTTAACTAAAGAATCTATTTCCTCTATTGTATCCTCTATGCCAGAGATTCTCTCTCCTGTCTGTTACATTCTGTTGGCTACACTTGCATCTGTAGTTCCTGTTCATTTACTCAGATATTCCACTGCCAACATTCCCTCTGTTTGTGTGTTCTTCATTGCTACTATTTAAATTTTTAGGTCTTGAACTGTTTCCTTCACCTGTTTAATTGTTTTCTCTTGGTTTCATTGGCTTTTTTAAGGGATATATTGATTTCTTCCAATTTTTTGTTTGTCTTTTCCTCAATTACTTTAATGGAATTTTCATTTCCTCTTTAAAGGCCTATATCATCTTCATAAAGCTATTTTTAAGGTTGCTTTCTTCTGCTTCTTCTTCTTCATTGTGACATTCAGGTTTTGCTGTTATAGAACCACTAGGTTCTGCTGGTGCCATATTGCTCTTTATGTTGTTGTATTTTTGCACTGGTGTCTACCCTTTTTTCTCCTCCAATACTTGCAAGAGGTGTCTGTGTCTGAGGAGCTGTTCTTGGTCCAGTCTGTGCTTGCTGTGTCTGTGTCTCAGGGAGCCATGCTTAGTCTGATTGGAGCTCTTGTTCCAATTGGAGATTGCAGGTTCTGTGTCTCACAGAGGCACTGAGGTAGTGAGGGTGGGGGTGTTTGGGGGAGGGAATAGGTCTTATAGATTGTAGGGTCTGATGAGGGGTGTTGATGGTGAGGCCTGCCTGCAGGAGTCTTCCCTGCTGGCCTGCAACTGGGTCAGCCATCACTTGTATATTTTCAAGGATATTGGTTAACCTTTGGTGATCTCTTCCCTGGAGAAGTCTATTCCTCCTGCTCTCAGTATTCCTTATTTGACTTTAGTTCTTTGTGTAGGGTTGAAGTCTCCTGAGCTTTCCCTTGTTCATGTTTGCTCCGTGTTCTGCTCATATTTTGGCAGCTGTGTTGGTGAGACTTTGAAATCCCCAAAAGTACATTGAGATCAGCTAAAAAAAAAATAAAAAAAATAAATAAATTTAAAAAAACGGCGAGGCTGTAGAGAGTGTTCAGTGGTTGAGAGAACTGGCTGCTCTTCCGGGGGACCTGGGTTCATTTCTTAGCATGTGCATGGTGTCCCACAATCATTCAGTTCCAGGGACTGAATGTTTTCTCCTGTCATTTGTGGCCTCCAGGCACACAAATGGCACTCAGACAGACATGAAGGCAAAAATCATACACATGAAGTAAATAAATCTTAAAAAATACTGCTCTTGCAGAAGGCACAGGTTGGATTCCTAGAACCAATGTGGTGGCTCAAAACCGTGTGTAACTACACTTACACATGATCCAAGGGTATGATGCTCTCTTCTAGTTTCTGAGGGCACTGGCCACGCACATATATGTCCACATTATTATTCATTCTTAATAATTATTTATCATTAAACACTTTATTTAACCTCAGCTGGATTCATTTGTTTGTTTATTTGTTATGTGTGTGTGGTATTGGATAAGTCCACAGAAGTGCAGGAGTCCCCCGAGGTGATGATGGTGTTGGATTGTAGGGATGGAGAGTTACAGGCAGTTGTTCACCACCTGACAAGGGAAATAAAAAAAGAACTTGGTTTCTCTGCAGTGGCTGGTGAATAATTTTTCTTGTCACTTTGTGGTCCAGGAGTTTCAGATAGAAAAGCAAACCTACTCATCTGCCAGAGCAGAAGGGAAGCTTTAGGCTGTTATGAGATACGATCTTACACCTGTCAGAATGGCTGTGATCAAAAACACTGATGACAGTTTATGGTGGAGAGGATGTGGAACAAAGAGAACACTCCTCCACTATTGGCGGGACTGCAAACTTGTACAGCCACTTTGGAAATCAGTATGGCAGTTTCTAAGAAAATTTGGAATCAACCTTCCTCAAGACCCAGCTATACCACTCTTGGGCATATACCCAAGGAATGCTCAATCATATCACAAGGACATATGCTCAGCTATGTTCATAGCAGCATTATTCGTAATGGCCAGAACCTGGAAACAACCTAGATGCCCCTCAACCGGAGAATGGATAAAGAACATGTGGCACATATACACAATGGAGTACTACTCCACAGTAAAAAAAAATGACATTATGAAATTTGCAGTCAAATGGGTAGAAGTAGAAAATATCATCCTGAGTGAGGTAACCCAGACTCATAAGGACAAACATGGTATGAACTCACTCATAAGTGGAGACCAGATGTAAACCAAAGGATAACCAGACTACAACTCACAGCTCCAATGAAGTTAGCAACAAGGAGGGCCCAAATAGGAGAATGCGAAGGAGAAATAGATGAAATCTCCTTGAGCAAACTGGGTATGAAAGGGGCAATGGAGAATAGGGGATGGGGGATGAGAACAGAAGGCAATGGGATGTTTGAGCTGGATCAGGGACAGAATGGGAGAGCAAGGAAAGAGATACCATGATAGTTGGAGACATCATGGGAATAGGGAGAAACAGGGTGGTAAGGAAGTTCCCAGGAATCCACAAGGATGACTTCACCTTAGACTGCTAGCAATAGCGGAGAGGATGCATTAAGTGGCCTACTCCAGTAATCAGACTGGTGAATACCATAACTGTCATCATAGAGCCTTCATCTAGTAACTTATGGAAGCAGATGCAGAGATCCACAGCCAAGCACCAGGCCAAGCTCTAAGAGTCCAGTCAATGAGAGAAGAGGAATTCTATGAGCAAGGGACATCAAAATCATGATGGGGAAACCTACAGAAACAATAAAACCAAACTACTGGAAACTCATGAACTGTGGACCAATAGCTTTGGAGCCCCCACAGGACTGGACTAGGCCCCCTGCATAGGTAAGACAGTTGTTTTGCTTGAAATGTTTAAGGGGCCCCGTGGCGGCAGGATCAGGATCCATCCCTAGTGCATAAGTGCACTTTTTGGAGCCCAGTGACTGTGGTGGGACACCTCACACAGCCTTGATGCAGGGGTAGGGACTTGGACCTGCCTCACCTGAATGTACCAGGCTCTGCTGACTCCCCATGGGAGGCCTTGCCTTGGAGGAGGTGGGAATGGGTGGTAGGTTGGAGGAATGCTGGGTGGGAGAGGGGAAAGAGGGGGATCTGTGGTTGGTATGTAAAATGAATAGAAAATTTCTTAACAATAAAAAAGAAAGAAAAAAGAAACTAGGAAACCAACTGCATTATCTCATACACATCTTAACATATTTTTGTATCTTTGATGGTGAGTGGAGGACAAGGTGATTGTCATAGATTTTGATGGCTTTAAAATTACTAATTCTTTAGAATTACCTTTATATTCCACAACTCAACTTTAGATGAAATCTTTTTTAATCCACAAAATGCATATTGGCTGTGATTATTCTATTGATATTTGATTTCAAAACCTACCCCTAGAATGCGTGAAGTAATTCTATTTTGTAAATATATTAGATTTATTAAATCTGAACTTGTAAATTCTACATTTCATACCAGGTGACCTTCATATGAAGATGATAAATCCCCGTGGCTTTGTAATCTCCTGAATTAAGTCTGCATTAAGCCAAGTTATCTATGGATATTTAGTGAGTTGTTTTAAATTCTGTATGATCTTTGATGAAATTTTGCAAAAATAAAATGTAGATTTGTTTTACACATTTTATTTTTGTAAAGTATATATATATATATATATATATAATTAAGAGCTTTTCTATTCATTTTACATACCAACCACAGATTCCCCTGTCCTCCCTCCTCCTGTCCCCCAGCATTTCCCCCCAACCAACCCTCCTTTCCCGCCTCCTCCAAGGCAAGGTCTCCCACAGGGAGACAGAAGAGCCTGGTACATTCAGTTGCAGCAGGTCCAAGCCCCTCCTCCCTGCACCAAGGCTGAGCAAAGTGTCTCACCATAGGCACTAAGTTCCAAAAACCCAAGGGGTAATGTTTTACACATTTTCAAAAAAGAAATTTTCTTAGAAATTATATACGTTTATGTGTTATATGTTGATTTCTTTATAATTTGATTCCTTATGATATTTTATACAAACATTAAATTTATCATTCTTTTTCCTTATTCTATATGTATCTACATCCCCTCTGTAGTTAGTATACATCCCTGTTTTCTCCATTTCCCTTCAGATTACTTGTAACATGGTATTTATATTACTTTCAATTTAAAGAATTATGTTTATTCATCAAATACTGATACATTTAAGAATAATACCAATGTGGGAAAAAGTTTCCCAGTATTTTCAAATTCCTCTTCTTGGATATTATGATACTATTTCCAGGGATTCTCAGAAATATCAAATTTTGAATCATTTTAAACATATTTCTAACAGACTTCATGCTCTGTTGTTTCATTAGATAAAATTCTTTAAGGAGTTATAAAATATACTGAGACTGGATATATGACTGAGATGTATGGTTGCTTGCTGCTCTTCCAGTGGACTGGAATTGAATATCCAGAACCCAGATTGGGCAGCTCACAACCTTCTATAAGTACAGCTTGAGGGTATATGAGGGCTTCCTCTGGTCTCCTGTGCAATGTACTCATGTGCACAAACCTTCCTCCAAAACTCCCTCAACCCTGTAGCTATCATTTAAAAATAGCCTGGTATGGTCGCCCAGTACCTAGAATGTTGAGTCAGGAAGATCTCTATGAATTCAAGAGCAGCCTACTCTTCATTGAGATTTGACAACCAACCAAGGTTATATATTTTGTCCCTGTCTCAAAAATCATTTTACAAAAAAAAAATCCCTAGATGATATAATGAAGAGAATATATCAAATTATAATATATAAAATTAAAAGAAACTACTAGACTAAGCATGATGAGAAGATCAGACCTAAGCTTAGGGTTCTGGATAAAGAGAATATTTATGTTATGGATGTTTAGTAAGAAATGGGTTAAGGGTCAGAGGTTATAGGGAAACCAAGAAGAAACTGTTTGTTGAACAATTAATTTCCAAAAGTCCTCATAGTATATCTTCATGTGTTCATCATGATGTAGCAAATATCAAATCACAGCACTTGTGAATACCTGCATGAGGTCAAGTAGCAGAAGTCTGTCATTGATGGGGCCCATGATCTCTAGGACAAGTCCCATACTGAAGAGCTCTAACGGCTTGGGAGAGAGAATTATTCCCTTTTGGGGTTGTGAGGACTATTAGGAGTTCTATGCTACAGTGCATGGCCCCCCATGCTATTTCACAGGCAACATCACTCAGCTGGTAAAGGCAGTTGTGACCAATTGTGAGGATCAGAGTTTGATCCCCTGAACCCATGTGGAAGGAGAGAACTGATCCTGCAAACTGTCTTCTGACTTCTACTCATGCACCAGGCTTTATACACACAATCAGAAACACAAATAAAAGTAATTCAGTGTAAATAAAACATTTAATGTCAGAAGGATCCCTCTTACTTCTTTCCATGAGAGATCATTATGTATGCATTTGTCAAAAACATTTCATATTTAAGTGTGTGTGTGTGTGTGTGTGTGTGTGTGTGTGTGTGTGTGTGCAGTTCCCAAGGAGCAAAGAAGAGGTTGATGGATCTCTTATAGTTGCAGTTAGGTAGTATTGAGCCACCTGAAATGGGTGACAGGAATGGAACTTAGGTCCTCTGCAAGAGCAGGACTTCTCTTTAACCAATGAGCCATTTCTCCAGCTCCCTTATGAAATTCTTAACATATCTTGTAAAAAATAATAAAAATAAAAAATAATAAAAAGGATTTCTTCCATATACTCTAGAGTTATAATATAACCTTTCCTTCTAGGGTGGTTACAATTCCTCTCTTGGACGTCGATATCATGATGGGAGGACATGCAGAGAGGACCGGCCACACTAGTGGAAGCCCATGAACTGTGGACTGGTGACTGTGGAGCCCCCATGGGAATGGACTAGACCCTTTGGATATGGAAGACGGTTGTTTGGCTAAAGTATTGGGGGATGGCACCCAGGCTGGGGGATGGGAATATGTCCCTGGTCTATGGGCAGGCTTCTGGGAATCTAGTGCCTGTGGTGTGACACCTTGCACAGCCTTGGTGCAGTGGAAAGGGGCTTGGACCTGCCTAGGCTCAGTGTGCTGGGCTCTGCTGAATCTCCATGGGAGACCTCGATTTGGGGGATGTGGGGCTGCAGGGTGGCTTGGGAAAGAAGGCTGGGTGGTCAGAGGAGGGAGGAGGGGGGAATCTGAGGATAGTATGTGGAGTGAGTAGATATTTCTTAATAAAGAAAAAAAACAATTCCCCTCTTGATTTTAGACTTCAACTTTGAGTGATTTGGGATGCTACATTGAAGTTGGACTGTAAGTTCCATAAGTATGCCCTCACATGAAACAAGAAGAACATAGGGATAAGGGTAGAAGACATTCAATGTGTCCCTCTAAGTATATCTT
>CABHPH010138552.1:0-40530 GCA_902168325.1 Peromyscus nudipes | reverse complement strand
TTTTTTATCATAGCCGTTCTGACAGGTGTAAGATGGTTTTGATTTGCATTTCCCTGATGACTAAGGATGTTGAGCAATTTCTTAAATGTCTTTTAGCCATTTGAGATACTTCTGTTGAGAATTCTCTCTCTGTTTTTGCTCTGTAGTCCATTTTATTAATTGGATTGTTTGGTATTTTGATGTCTAGTCTCTTGAATTCTTTATATATTTTGGATATCAGCCCTCTCAGATGTGGGTCTGGTGAAGTTCTTTTCCCATTCTGTAGGCTGTTGTTTGTCTTAATGACCTTGTCCTTTGCCCTTCTGAAGCTGTTCAGTTTCAGGAGGTCCCATTTATTAATTGTTGCTCTCAGTGTCTGTACTATTGGTGTTATATTTAGGAAGTGGTCTCCTGTGCCAATGCATTCAAGACTACTTGCTATGGGATAATGTCCTTGTACACTGGTTTAATAAAATGCTGATTGGCCAGTAGCCAGGCTGGAAGTATAGGCAGAGTGAGTAGACAAGGAGAATTCTGGGAAGAGGAAATGCTGAGTCAGGAATTGCCAGCCAGACACAGAGGAAGCAAGATGACAAGGCAGAACTGAGAAAAGGTACAAGCCACATGACCAAACATAGATAAGAATTATGGGTTAATTTAAGTGTAAGAGCTAGTCAGTAATAAACCTGAGCTTTTATAAGCAGTTATAATTAATATCAGCCTCTGTGTGTTTACTTCAGGGACATGAGTGGGAGAGATTTGTCCCTACTGCAGGCCAGCCAGGACACAGGAAAACTTCCAACTACAACTACTTCCTACTTTTTCTTCTATCAAGTTCAGTGTAACTGGATTTGTGTTGAGGTCTTTGATCCATTTGGAATTGAGTTTCATGCATTGTGACATTTGGATCTATTTGCAATCATCTACATGTTGACATCCAGTTATGCCAGCACCATTTGTTGAAGATGCTTTCTTTTTTCCATTGTACAGTTTTGGCTTCTTTGTCAAAAATCAGGTGTTCATAGGTGTTTGTGTTAATGTGTGGGTCTTCAATTTGCTTCCATTGGTCTACATGTCATGTTTTATGCCACTACCAACTGTTTTTATTACTATAGCTCTATAGTAAAGCTTGAGGTCAGGGATGGTGATTACTCCAGGGGTTGCTTTATTGTACAGGATTCTTTTAGCTATCCTGGGATTTTCATTTTTCCATATGAAGTTGAGTATTGTTCTTTCAAGTCTGTGAAGAATTGTGTTGAGATTTTGATGGGTATTGCATTGAATCTGTAGATTGCTTTTGGTAAGACTGCCATTTTTATTATGTTAATCCTATCCATCCATGAGCATGGGAGATCTTTCCATTTTCTGATATCTTCTTCAATTTTTTTTCAGAGATTTAAAGTTGTTATCATACAGGTCTTTCACTTGCTCAGTTAGAGTTACCCCAAGATATTTTATATTATCTGTGACTGTTGTAAAGAGTGATGTTTCTCTGATTTGTTTCTCAGCCCATTTATCATTTGTATATAAGAGGGCTAATGATTTTTTTTGAGTTAATCTTGTATCTTACCACATTACTGAAGGTTTATCAGCTCTAGGAGTTCCCTGGTAGAATTTTTGGGGTCACTTATGTATACTATCATATTGTCTGCAAGCAGCAAAAGTTTGACTTCTTCCTTTCAAATTTGTATCCCCTTAATCTCTTTTATTGTCCTGTTACTATAGCTAGAACTTTGAGTACTATATTGAATAGATATGGAGAGAGTGGACAGCTTTGTCTTATTCCTGATTTTAATGGAATTGCTTTGTGTTTCTCTCTATTTAATTTGATATTGGCTGTTGGCATGCTGTAAATTGCCTTTGTTATGTTTAGGTATGTTCCTTGTATTCCTGATTTCTCCAGGACCTTTATCATGAATAGGTGTTGGATTTTGTAGAAGGCTTTTTTAGCATCTAATGAGATGATCATGTTTTTTTCTTTCAGTTTGTTTATATGACGAATTATATTGATGGATTTTTATATGTTGAACCATCCTTGCATCCGTGGGATAAAGCCTACTTGATCATGATGGATAACTTTTTTGATGTGTTCTTGGATTCAGTTTGCCAACATTTTATTGAGTATTTTTTTTCATCAATGTTCATGAGAGAGATTGGTTTTCAGTTCTCTTTCTTTTTTGCATCTTCGTGTGGTTTGAGTATCAGGCTAATTGTAGCCTCATAAAAGGAATTTGGTAATGTTCCTTCTGTTTCTATTGTGTGAAACAATTTGAAGAGTATTGGTATTAGCTCTTTGAAAATCTGGTAGAATTATCTGCTGAAACCATCTGGTCTGAGGCTTTTTTTGGTTGGGAAACTTTTTTTGAGACAGGATTTCTCTGTGTAGCTTTGGAGCCTGTCCTGGAACTTCCTCTGTAGTCCAGGCTGGCCTCGAACCCACAGAGATCTGCCTGCCTCTGCCTTCCAAGTGCTGATATTAAAGGTGTGTGCCATCACCCCTGGCCAGATTGGGAGACTTTTATTAACTGTTTCTATATCCTTAGGGGTTATAGAGGTATTTAAATTGTTTGTCTGATCTTGTTTTAACTTTGGTATGTGGTACCTATCCAGAAAATTGACCATTTCTTTTAGATTTTCCAATTTTGTGGAGTACAGGTTTTTGAAGTATGTCCTCATGATTCTCTGGATTTCCTCATTATCTGTTGTTATGTCTCCTTTTTCATTTTTGATTTTGTTAATTTGAATGCTCTCTCTTTGCCTTTTGGTTAGTTTGGATAAGAGCTTATCTATCTTGTTGATTTTCTCAAAGAACCAACTCTTTGTTTTCATTGATTCCTTGTATTGCTCTCTTGTTTCTATTTTATTGATTTCAGCTCTCAATTTGATTATTTACTGGCATCTATTCCTCCTTGGTGAATTTTCTTCTTTTTGCTCTAGAGCTTTCAGGTATGCTGTTAAGTCACTAGTATGAGATTTCTCCAACTTCTTTATGTGGACATTTAGTGCTATGAATTTTCCTCTGAGCACTGCTTTCATAGTGTCCCAATAGTTTGGGTATGTAGTACATTCATTTTCATTGAATTCTAGGAATTCTTTAATTTCTTTCTTTATTTCTTCCTTGACCCAGTGGTGATTCAGTTGGGCATTATTCAGTTTCCATAAGATTGCAGACATTCTGTAATTTTTGTTGTTGTTGAAATCTAACTTTAATCTGTGGTGGTCTGATAAAATACAGGAGGTTATTCCAATTTTCTTTGTCTGTTGAGATATGCTTTGTGACCAAGCATGTTGCCGATTTTATAGAAGGTTCCATGGGGTGCTGAGAAGAAGGTATATTCTTTTTTGTTAGAGTGGAATGTTCTATAGTGATCTATTGAGTCCATTTGTGTTATAATATCTGTTATTTCCCTTATTTCTCTGTTACGTTTCTGTCTGGCAGACCTGTCCATTGGTGAGAGTGGGGTGTTGCAGTCTCCCACTACTAGAGTGTTGGATTTGATGTGTGATTTAAGCTTTAGTAATGTTTCTTTTACATATATGGATGCTCTTGTGTTTGGGGGCATAAATGTTCAGAATTGAGATTTCATCTTGGTGGATTTTTCCTGTGATAAATATGTAATGTCTTTCTTGATCTCTTTTGATTGATTTTAGTTTGAAGTCTATTTTATTAGATAATAGGATAGCTACACCAGCTTGCTTCTAAAGTCCATTTGATTGGAAAGTCTTTTCCCAGCCTTTTATTCTGAAGTAATGTCTGTTTTTGAATTTGAGGTGTGTTTCTTATATGCAGCAGAAGGATGGTTCCTGATTTTGTATCCATTCTTTTAGCCTGTGTCTTTTTATAGGTAAATTAAGTCCATTGATATTAAGGGAGACTAATGATTCCCCAGTGTCATTAATCCAGTGATTGTTAATTTCTGTTATCTTTTGGTGGAAGTGTGTATGTTTTTCTCTTCTTTGGGATTTACTGCTGCGGGGTTATCTATTGCCTGTGTTTTCGTGGGTGTATCTAACTTCCTTAAGTTGAAGTTTTCTTTCTAGTGCTTTCTGTAGGGCTGGATATGTGGATAGGTATTGTTTAAATCTGGTTTTGTCTTGAAATGCCTTGTTCATTCCATCTATGGTGATTGAAAGTTTTGCTGAGTATATTAGTCTAGGCTGGCATCCGTGGTCTCTTTGTGTCTGCATTATATCTGTCCAGGACCTTCTGGCTTTCAAAGTCTCCATTGAGAGGTCGAGTGTTATTTTGATGCGTCTGCCTTTTTAAGTCACTTGGCCTTTTTCCTTTGCTGATCTTAAAATTCTTTCTTTGTTCTGTACGTTTAATGGTGTAATTATTATGTGTTGAGGGGACTTTTGGGGGGGGGCTAGTCTATTTGGTGTTCTATAAGCTTCTTATATCTTCATAGACATTTCCTTCTTTATGTTGGGAAAATTTTCTTTCATGATTTTTTGAATATATTTTCTGTGCCTTTGAGTTGGTATTCTTCTACTTCTTCTATCCCTATTATTCTTAGGTTTGGTCTTTTCATGGTGTCCCAGATTTCCTGGATGTTTTTTGTTATGATTTTGTTGGCTTAAATGTTTTGTTTGACTGATGAATCTATTTCCTCTGTCTTATCTTCAATGCCAGAGATTCTCTCTTCTGTCTCTTGTATTCTGTTGGTTATGCTTGCATCTTTGTTTCCTGTGGTGATATTGTGTTCCCTAAAATATTGTGCATCCTAATAAACTTATCTGGGTTCTTGTATTCTGTTGTCTATGCCTGCATCTTTGTTTTCTGTTCATTTACTCAGATTTTCTACTTCCAGCATTCCCTCAGTTTGTGTCTTTTTTATTTTTCCTATTTCAGTTTTTAAATCTTGAACATTTCCTTCACCTGTTTAACTGCTTTTTCTGGGTTTTCTTTAAGGGATTAATTGATTTCTTCCAATTTTTGATTGTCTTTTCCTTGATTTCTTTAAGGGAATTTTTCATTTCCTCTTAAAGACCTCTATCATCTTCTTAAAGTCATTTTTAAGGTCAATTTCTTCTGCTTCTTCTGCATTAGGATGTTCGGGTCTTACTGATGTAGAACCATTAGGTTCTGGTGTTGCCATATTGCTCTTTATATTGTTCACTGTATTTTTGCACTGGTGTCTACTCATTTCTTCCTCTACTTGGTGCATGTGGTGTCTGTGCCTGGGGAGCCTCTCTTGGTTCAATTGATACTCTTGGTCCAATGGGAACTCTTGGTCTAATCAGAGCTCTTTGTCCAGTTGGTGCTGATGGACTCTGTGTCACAGGGATCAGCTGTGGTCTCGGAGGATGAGTAGGTTTGGGAGGTGGGGTGAGGCTTTTACTTTACAGGGTCCAGTGAGGGATGGTGGTACTCTGAACTGCCTGCAAGAGACCTCCCTGCTGTCCTCAAACTGGGACTGCAATGGGTGGTGTGGGGGCACAGGGATGTGCCCCTGGGCCAAAAGCCTGGGGCCTGGGGTGATCAGCTATGAGAACAGAGTCACCTCTTAGTCTAATCTGCACTGGTAGACTCTCAGAAGTATAGTCGTTAAGTGATTAACTAAGAAGGCAATTGATGAAAATTCTAAGTGATGATGTCACTAATGTTTGGAAGAAAAAACATAGTACTATTCTGATAATGGGGAGTCAAGGATAAAAGTCACAGTAATGGATCATAATTCAGCATCTATGTAATATTAACATATGATGGTATCAGGAGAAGCTGTGGTCATCCACCAATGGCCATACACTCTTTCATGGGAAATGAGAATCAGACTGAATGGTTGTGAGTACAAGCTGGGAAGGTAAAGGTAAAAATGGATAGAGAGGTCTGACTGGGTTTATGTCTGACAACTCAGCTGTTCCATAATTCATACAAGGAAGGATTTTTGGCATGCTGTCTCATAGGAGAGAATATATAGATGTCCTACACATTTCACAAAAGCTAGCAGAAGTTAGTCACAGTTGGGACACCATAAAGAAATTTTGAACTTTCAGCATCCTGAAGTGTGATAACTTCACCTCTACATTCTACACTACCATGTGGAGACATCACAGTGACTCATAAATGTGTACAATTTTCAGAGTCTGATTGCAGTTTAAGTAGTTTAGCTTAAAAATATTTTAAGGCTGTGACTGATGCACATAATTATGATGATTTTTTCTGTGTTGCCCTCAGACTCCTCAATCTGTATGTACACAGAGCTGTGGTCCAGGTTTCTGGAAAATTCTAGAAGATGAAAGACCGATCTGCTGTTTTTCTTGTGTGCTTTGTCCAGAGAGCTACATTTCCAACCAGACAGGTAGAGAATTAATATTTTCCTCAATCTGCTTGTGAATGTAGAAGGAGAAAACTAAGACATGACCGTGGTGTTGTGATGCAGCACCGTTCTCCATATCTTTTCCACTCATCCCCATATTCATTAGTAATCACTGCTGATGCCACACAATGTGTGAACATTTGAGTGGCAGCCCTCATGCTATGGTGTCATCTGCATCCCCACTTCCAAAACTGCCTTTTATTACATGGTAGTTTCATCTCAGCTCTTGCAGTGATCCATGCTATGTACTGCCAGGCAATATGAGGTGTGCAAGTGGCCAGGCTGCATGTGTATTCCTTGAATAAATGAATACAGTGATTCTTTCCTGAAAATAAGTCCTGGACAAGTGCATTTCAGGCTGTTCCCTAAATGTGCCATACAAAGGATCAAGTTTACAACACATAAAGTTGTCATTTGGAATATCAAACATAGTATGAAAAACAAGTCTTTGTAAAGGAAAGTCCAGCTGCCTGTAGATCTTTGTCTAGGATGATGGTCAGCCCTGAGATCATATATACAGCTAATATTATACAGACATAACAGGTGGTATTTAAGAATACATGCATGCGTGCATACGCACAAATCAACAATTAATGAAAAAGAGGAATAAATTTAGTAGAAAACAAGACTATGTTGAGTCCAGGAGAGAGATTAGAGGAAAAATGAGCAGAGAGGTAATGAGGTAATTATATTACAATTTAAATAATGAAAGATAACATAAAGAAAAATTGGTGAAAGTAAAATATGAACTTCTAATAATGATGACAATCTACTATTTAACTACTGTCCTCAATAAAACCAACACTTAAGCAACTGTATAACAAATGGAATATGTTATCACAACAAATGAAAATCAGGGAGATTAATTAAATAGAATTTAGTTTTCTAAAAGCTAATGTTACCATAGGTTAAATTATTGGCAGAGTGCTATGTGATTGTTATCATCATAATGGCAGGATAGCTGGAAATATCTAATTCCTTAATGGATGTCTTCAGGTAAAGAAAAGGTTATTAAAATAACTTTTTCTGATTATTTTGATGTGTGTGTGCATGTGTGCACACAGGTATGTGCCACAGCTCATATGTGGAGGACAGAGGACATCTTTATGGAGCTGGGGCTTCTTCCTTGACTTTGACATGTGTTTAGAGTTTAAACTCAGGTTATCAAGTTTGTGTGGTAAGCCCTTTTCTCTACAGAGTTATATATTATACTAACACCTACCCTGATTCTTAGAGCATTTGCTACATCAAGCATTTGTTTTTGTTTCCTTTTCTTTTGATTTTGAAACTATAATGAAATTGTTTTTCTCTCTCCTTTTCCTTGATGTGAAATGTGTCATATATACCTCATTACTCTCTTTCACATTAACAGCCTTTTTTTCATTGATTGGGTTACAATCATATATGTATACATATGGATTACTAAATATAACTGAATTGTTCTGTATGACATTACTTGCATATATGTTCTTAGGGCTGATCATTTTGTATTGAATGACAAACTGTGCTCTTCCCTGGGGAAGACCATTTCTCCTCCTCTCAACATTTTGTAGTTGCATCCTTATCTTTGGGTAGGTTTGGGGCATTGTGGTCATTCTCCTGAATACTTTGGCATGTCTGCTGCTGTTGTCCCTGGTAAGTTCCACATATCTAGGTGGTCATACTTGTAGGACTTATGGGTTTAGCTTATGATGTTACTAGGAGACACAATCTCACAGAAAAATCCCTGAACTTTCAATTCTCACCATCTTTCCACACCCTAATCTGAAAATGTTCTGTGAGCCTTAGGTTTGGGAATGGTATTGGAGATTTATCTACTGGAGGTGCCCTCCACAACTCTGCATTTGATTGGTCGGTCCATAATGGTCTCATCTGTTGTGAAGAGAAGTTTTCTTGCTGGGGGGGGGTTGCTGTGAAGACTACAATTATCTGTGGGAATCAGAACAAACATTTACAGATTGCTGTTATAGATTATGCTGGTTTAGTAAATTAGTAATAATCATGACTTCACTATCACTGAGTACTTAGGTTTCAGGCATAGGAATGGTTTCTTTATTGTTGAGTGGGTCTTGAGTCCTATTTAAAGAGCTGTTGATTACTGTCAAGGTATGCAGGCCACTACCGCACCCTTAGGGTTTTGTGCTATGCTGGTCATTGATATGGTTCTTAGTGGACATAGCAGGCTAGGACTGTTGGTTGTCTCCATCATTTTGAAGCTTGCATGATGTGTTCTGGTATGGTGAAAGCCAGTCCTCAGGGAAAGGACATTCATGTAAGTTCTACCTCAAGAGTCTCTGGGCTCTGTTTCTGAAGTACATGGTGTCGTCAGCAGTAGGGACTCACTTTTCAACTCTGCAGAATAAACAAGGGCAACAGCAATAGGCGGTATGCTTTGGGAACCCCTTCAACAACCTGGACAGCAACTCCAAAGGAAGCTTCTCATGTCTGGTGTTGGGTTTGTTTTCATAGTCTTCGTCTTGGAGGGAGGAACATCAGCCCAAAGGAGAAAGGTTTATTAAAGGTATGTGTATCAGTATAAAGAGAATTAATGGTATTGTAGGGTTTTTCTAGGTATAGTAATATTATGAGTCTTTGTGTCTTTTCAGACATCCTTACTGACATTTTATCACCTCCCTCCTTCTTCTGTATTTACTTCCCTTCCTCTTTTGTAAAGTTCCCTCATCCTATTTTTCCTTTTTGATCACATCACTTATTCCGGACATTCTTACTGTTATCTCAGTCTCTTCCCTCCCTCACCTGTATTTATCTCCCTCTTACCTCCATGAATAGAGTCTCCCTCTTTTGCATTTCCCCTTCTGATCATTCCTTCTCTGCTATTCCATTCTGTTATTCCCCAGCTCCCGCAGTGGTCCTGCTCAGTTTCCTGTCTTCTGCAGTTTCTCCAGCACACGTACTCACATCTGAAAATTTGGAGCTAGAAGCCTCAGATGAGAAAGAACATGTGACATTTGTCTTGGTGGGTCAGGGTTTTTTGACTCAATATAATCTTTTCTAGTTCCACCCACATATCCACAATGTTTATGATTTCATTTTTCTTTATACTCAAATGGTGTTTCAAGAATTATGTGTATCACAGTTTTGTTATCCACTAGTCAGTTCTAGATTATTTGATGTTTTTCTATTTTCTAACTGCGGTAAACAAAGCCGCATTGCACATGCAGAGCAGATACATGTGGAGCAGGATGTGGAGTCCTAGGGACGTAAGACAGGAGTGGTACTGCTGGGTCACATGGCAGCATTACTTTAGCCTTTCGAGAATTCCCCATGCTGATTCCACAGTGGCTGCCCCAGTTACAATCCCACCATAAATGAATGAGGGGTTTCTTTTTCTCTCTGTCATTCAAGCACTTGTCGGTTTTTCTGTGGATCTTTATATTCTTCCTGGGGTAACATGAAATCTAAAGTTGTTTTGATTTAGTTTCCATAATTGCTAAGGATGGCAAACTCTTTTGAATTATTTCTTAGCCATTTTATTTCCAACTGAAGCTCTCTTTTCAGATCCCAGGATCATTTCTTATACAATAGGTCATTGGTTTTTTAAGACTCTGTTTTTTTTCACTTCTTTGTATATTCTGGATATCAATTCACTGTCAGATATATACCTGGCAAAGATTCTCTCCCATTCTGTAGGCTTTATCCCCATTCAGTTGATTGTTTCTTTGGCTGTAAAGAGGTATTTTATTTCATGAAGTCCTACTTTTCAATTGTTAGCCTTAATTCTTGGGTAAAATGGAGTCCTATTCAGAAAGTCTTCCTAAACCTGGATCATGGAGACTTTTGCCTACGTTTTCTTCTAACAATTTCAGTGTTCTAGATTTCAGGTTCAGGTCTTTGATCCTTTGGAGTTAGAATTTGTGAAGGTGCTAGATATGGCTGTAACTTCATTGTTCTACATGAGGAACTCCAGTTTTTCTAAGAACATGTCTTCATGATACTTTCAATACTCAATCTTGTTTTTAGTGTCTTTATTGAATATTAAATGACTAATCTAACATGTGCTCAAGTTTGGGTTTTGGATTTATGCATTGGTCTACAGGTATATTTTTCTGCCAGTGCCATATTATTTTGTGGTTGTTTTGGTGGTTTTTTTTGTTTACTATGCCTCTGTAATATATCATAAAATTCAGAATGGTAATCCTTCTACCATACTTATTTTTTATTCAGTATTATTTTGGTTTCCTTGGTGTGTTTAATTTTGATATAGTTTTTTTCTATCTGCAAATAATGAGATCAAGATTTTGATTGGGTTTGCTTCAAATTTATAAATAGCTTTTTTGGTACAATATTCATTTTCATAAAGTTAATTCTACCAATCTGTGAATATAAGATTTTTTTTCACTTTCTACTGTCTTTCCTGGATTCTTCAGAGGTTTAAAATTCTCCTGTCAAAGTTCTTTGCTTCTTTGCTTAGATTTATTCCTAAATAATTTATTTTCTTTAGGAAAATTGTGAATGGGAGTCTGTCCATGATCTCCTTTCTATGTTTGTTGTTAGTGTATAATAAAGGACATTGATTTGTGCAAGATGATTCTGTATCCTGTGAGATGGCTATATTTGTTAATCATTTCAAGAATTTTTGTGGTATATTTTTGGGGGATCTCTACTGTATAATACCATATCATCTGCAAATAGCGATAGTCTGACTTCTTTCTCTATTTGTATTTCTTTAACTTACTTTCCTTGCCTTATTGCTCCAGCTAATACTTTGAGCACAATATTGAAAAGAGTGGGATTGGTGGACTTAGTTATCTAATTTCTTACTTCAGTGGAGTTGTTTTAAGCTTTTCTCCATTGAGAATGATATTGCCTGTGAGATTCTTATATATTTCTTTTATTGTGTTGAGGTATGTTCCCTCTTTCTATATATTGTCTAGAACATTTATGATAAAGGCAGTTGAATTTTGTCACCTCTTTCATCTATTGAGATGTTCATGTGACTTCTGTCTATACATCCATTTATGTGGATTTTACACTTGAGTTGAATATGTTGAACTATTCCTACATTTCAATGATAAGACTATCTTAGTCATGGTATTCAATAGTTTTGATGTGAGTCTGTATTCTATTTGCAAACATTTTATTGAGTCTATGTTTATCATGGATAATGGCATGTGGTTTTCTTGTTTTTATTGTGGCATTTCCTGGTTTTGGTATTAGAATGAAAATGGCTTTCTAAGGGAGCTTGGAAATGATCCTTCTCTTCTATTTTTTAAATGTTTTAAGAAGGTCTGACTGTACATCTTCTTTGAATGTCTGGTGGAATTCTGCTGTGAGTTCATGTGGACCTGGACATTTTTATAGCTGGAAGGCACTTATTGGTGTTTCAATCTGCTGTGTATTATGTGTTTGTTTAGCTTGTTGACTTGGTGTCTTGATTTTTATGGTTTTGCCAAATCTAGAAACTTATCCACTCCATATAGGTTTTCAAGAATACTGGAATACAGATTTTCTTTTGTTTTTTATAATAGTCCCTTACAATAGTCTATGCTTCTTGGTGTTTGTTGTAATATTTCCCTGTCATTTCTGATTTCTTAATCTGACTCCACCATTTCTTTCTTTGGGCTACTAGAATAAAGTGTCTGTCCTTATTGTTTATGTCCTCAAAGAGTCACTTCTAATGTTGGTTGTGTCTTTGTGCTGTTTTCTTTGTTTCTATTTCATTGGTTTCTGCTCTGATTTTATTCTTTCTTGCCGTTATTTTGGTTTGTGTTTGCATTTTTTGCTTTTCCATTCTTTGCATTGCATCATTAAGCCATCCGCTTGTGTTCCATCTGATACTTTTAATGTAGGCACTTAGAGCTGTGAATTTCCCTTGTAAAACACCTTTCAAGGTAGCCCAGAAGTTTTGTTGTTTTGTGTTTTCGTTTTCATTTAGTTCCAGGAAATTTTTTATTTCTGTCTTGATTTCTTCTTTGACTCATTCTTCACTAAGTACTGAGCTGTTTCATCTCCAAGGAGTCTGTGTATTTACTAGAGATATATTTGCTGTCAAGTTTAAGTTTTGTTGTATTGGGATAAGATAGGACAGGTATTTCAGTCTTTTTGAATTTGTAAATACCGGTTTTGTGTTCCATGATTTGGTCTATTTTTGAAGAGCTCCCATGTTTTAGAGAGTAGAATAAATTTTCTTTGCAGTTTGTGGGGGATACTATGTAGATATCTGTTGAGTCCAGGAGATTTGAGATGTGACTTAATTCTGTTATATTTCTCTTTATTTTTTTCCCAGATGACCTGTCTTTTGGAGAAAGTGGGCTTTTGAATCCACATACTATTAGTAGATTGTTGTTACTGTGTCACTAAACACAATAGTACAATTTTTAGAAAATTAGCTGCCCCAGAATTGGATGCATACACGTGTAGAGTTGTTAAGTCTTTTTGATTACTCTTCCCTTGATTAGAATGTAGTTTCCTGTTTTACTTTTTCCAATTAGTTTTATATTAAAATCTTCTTTGCCAGATGTTAGGGTAGGCATGCAGGCTTGCTTCCTGAATGTATGAAACTGGAGTATTTTGTCTATTGTTTTATTCTAAGGTGGTGTCTATCTTCAAAATCAAGATATGTTTCTTGTAGAGAACAGGCAGATGGATTTTGTTTTATGTTCCTTTCAGCTAGTCCACATTTTTAAATGAAGAATTGAGGCCTTTGATATTTAAGATACTGTAGAAACTCCTGTTATTTGCGGTCACTGTGCTGTTGAAATTTTTTTTCCCCTGTGGTCTCAGTGGTGGTTTATGTTGTAATAATTACGTCTTCTTATTTCTTCCCACCATCTCTCTGCTATGGTCATTGCTCTCTTCAGTCTCAAATATTATTTCCTATATTTTCTTTAGTTCTGGTTTGATGGATATGATTTTGTAGGCTGTTTATGTCTTGGAAAGTTTTTATTTTTCCTTCAGTGTGGCAGATATTTTTGCTGGGTACATTTCTCTAGGCTGGCCAACATAGTCCTTCAGGACTTGACATGCTTTGCTCTAGCTTTTCTGGCTCCCATGGATTCCATTTAGAAATCAGCTTCTATTCTCTTGGATTTTTATTTATATTTGCCCTGTGTTTTGTTTTCTCTTATAGCTTTCAACACACCTTCTTATTATGTTTTTCCAGTTATAATCAAAATTTATTCTAAAATATTTTTCTTTGTTAGTGTTTTAGTAATAATATGCTTTAGGGATTTTCTTTTCTGGTCTTGCCTATTGGTGTACTCTGTGCTTTTTCTATGTATTTGGATGTATCTTGCCATCTACTCCTCTTGGTTAGGCCTTCTTCTCTTTGTCCTATAGCTTCCAAGTGTGTTGTTAAGTCTCTGGTATGAAAATTCTCTAATTTCTTTATGCAGGCACTTGGTGCTATGAATTTTTCTCTTAGTACTGCTTTCATTGTGTCCCATCAGTTTGTCTATGTTGTGTGTTCCTTTTCCTTGAATTATAGGAAGGCTTTAATTTCTTTCTTTACTTCTTCCTTGACCCAGTGGTCATTCTTTAGCAAACTGTTCAGTTTCACCGAGTTTGTAGGCTTTATCTTGCTTAATCCATGGTGGTCTGATAGGATACAGAGGGTTATTTCAATATTTTTATAGCTATGGAGATTTGCTTTGTGTCCAAGTATATGGTCAATTTTGGAGAAGGTTCTGTGAGGTGCTGAGAAGAAGATATATTGTTTTGTGTTTGGGTGAAATGTTTTGTAGATACCTGATAGGTCCATTTGAGTCATAATGTCTGTTAATTCCATTATTTCTTTGTTTAGTTTCTACCTAGATGGCCTATCCAATGGCGAGAGTGTGGTGTTGAAGTTTCCCACTATTAGTGTGTGGGGTTCGTTGTGTGATGTAAGCTTTAGAAATGTTTCTTTCACAAATGCCACAAATGTGCATTTGAGGCATAGATATTCAAAATCGAGATGTCATCCTGGTGGATTTTTCCAATTATGAACCTCCTTCTCCATCTCTTTTGATTAACTTTGGTTTGACCCTATGCTGTTACATATTAAGATAGTTACACCAGCTTGCTTCTTAGGTCTATTTGATTGGAAAAACTTTTTTCAATCATTTACTCTGAGGTAATATCTACCTTTAATGTTGAGGTATGTTTCTTGTATACAACAGAAAGATGGATCCTATTTTGGATCCATTCTGATGGATGGATACAAAACACAGCCAGTATGTTTTTATTGGGGAATGGAGTCCATTGATGATCAGAGATATTAATGACCAGTGATTGTAATTGTTATTATGTTGTTGGTGCTGGTGATAGTAGTGTGTGTGTGTGTGTGTGTGTGTGTGTGTGTGTGTGTGTGTTTTCCTTCTTTGGATTTTGCTGATGAAAGATTATCTATTGCTAGTGTATTTGTGGATGTATTTAACATCCTTGGGTTAGAGTTTTCCTTTGAATACTTTCTATAGGACTGAATTTGTGGATAGGTATTGTTTAAATTTGACTTTTGGTTTTTATACCTATGGTGATTGAAAGTTTTACTGAATGTATTAGTCTGGGCTGTCATCTGTTGTTTCTTAAAGTCTACAAGACATCTGTTCGTGGTCTTCTGTGGTTTGGAATCTCTGTTGAGAAGTTGTGTGTGATTGATATAGGTCAGCCTTTATATTTTACTTGGCCTTTATCCCTTGCAGCATTTAGTAGTCTTCCTTTGTTCTGTACATGTAGTGTTTTATTATGTGACATGGGGACTTTCTTTTCTGATCTAATCTATTTGTTGTTGTTGTTGTTGTTTTGGTAAGCTTCTTGTACCTTTAGAGACATGTCCTTCTTTAAGTAATGGAAATTTTCTTCTATGATTTTGTTAAATTTATTTTCTAGGTTTTTATGCTGAGATTCTTCTCCTTTTTATTTTCTGTTTATTGCCAGATTTGGTCACATTTCGTGGTGTCTCAAATTTCCTTGATGTTTTGTGTTAGGAGTTTTTTAGATTGAGTATTTTCTTTGCCCAATGAAACTACTTCTATTGCATTCAACACCTTGCATCTCTTGTATTCTGTTGCTGCTGCTTGTATCTGTAGTTCATGTTTGCTCACCTAGATTGTCCTTTTCTTCAAATCCATCAGTTTGTGTTTTTGTTATTGCTTCTATTTCAATTTTCATGCCATGGACACTTTTCTCCACCTGCTTGTATTATTCTTGGCTTTCTTGACATTCTTTACGTGATTTGTTCATTTCACATTATTCTTTGATTAGCTTTTCATCAATTTATTTAGAGGAGTTTTTTATTTCTTCCTTAAGGACTTCTATCATATTCAATAAAGTTGTTTCAAGGTCATTTTCTTTTGCTTTGGCAATGTTGAAATACTCAGTTCTTGATGTCATAGGATGGATGGGCTCTTTTGGGGTCATATTGCTTTAGCTGTTGTTTATTGTATTTTTACACTGGCATTTATGCATCTGGGTTTGGAATGATTAGTTCTAGTCCCTGAATTCTGAGTTACTCTTCATTGGTTGGGTGTTTTCTTTCTCTGTTTCTGTTTTCTCTTTAGTTTTCTAGTCTTTGTGGCCTGGATTTCTGGCAGCTGGTCTGACCTCTGGTCTAGTTGGGAATCCCTGTTCAAGTTGGAAGTTGTCCTTCTGGCTGTTATCTTGGCCTTTGGTGTAGCAGGGGATCAGTGTTCTTCTGACTGGTTTGCCTGCACCTGTGATGGGGAATATCTTTCTGTATGCTGTGAATGTGTTGCTCTGATTTGTTGATAAATAAAACACTGACTGTCCAGTAGTCAAGCAGGAAGTATAGTTGGGATAAACAGACAAGAAGAACTCTGGGAAGAGAAAGGCTGAGTCATCAGACACCAACTCACAGTCCAGGGAGCAGCATGTAATGGCACACAGGTAAAGCCATGGAACATGTGGCAACATATAGATTAGCAAGAATGGGCTGAGTCTAAGTGTAAGAGCTAGTCAATGGTAGGCCTGAGATAATGGCCATATAGTTATAATTAATATAAGCCTCTGTGTGTTTACTTGGGGGACATGAGTGGGAGAGTTTTGTTCTGACCACTGGCAGGCTGGGACACACACAAAAAAACTTTCTGACTACACACATGAGCAGCTAAGTCTGATCAAGTTGGTGTGGCTTAAGTTTAAAATTCTTTAAAGGATTACTTGACAGTTTTACTTCAATTGAACAAGTAGATTACAATTTTATTTTCTTTGCCTTAGACAAATAAGAATAAACTTGTCAGCACATGAAGTATCATGAGGTGTTCATGGCAGACAGTAGGAGGGGGATGTCTAAAGAGTTAGTGTCCTTCTTGACATGATAGTAAGGCAGAATGAACAAGACTTCACACAACCTCAGTGCTCTTCATGGCTGAAGAACAAAATGTAAATAATTGTAGAAGCTTAAACGTTGCTTCATTTCCTCCCATAGATCAGCAGGAGTGTATCCCTTGCCCACTTCAAGAGTATTCAAATCCTGAAAGAAACAACTGCATTCCCAAGTCAGTGACATTCCTGTCCTTTGAGGATTCTCTGGGCATGGCTCTGACCTGCACAGCTCTGTGCTTCTCTGTCAGCACAGCTATAGTTTTGGGGATCTTTCTCAAACACCAAGACTCAAGCATTGTTAAGGCCAATAACCAGACTCTCAGCTTCATCCTGCTCATCTCCCTCCTCCTCTGCTTTCTATGTTCCTTTCTCTTCGTTGGCCACCCAAGCACAGCCTCCTGCATATTGCAGCAAATTACATTTGCACTTGTGTTCACTCTGGCTCTTTCCACTGTTTTGGCCAAAACTATAACTGTAATTCTGGCCTTTAGAGCCCTGAAACCAGGAATGACAATGAGAAGGCTGCTTGTCTCAGGCGTCCATAACTCTGTCATCCCCATCTGTATCCTGATCCAGCTTATTCTTCTTGGAGTCTGGCTGGGAACCTCGCCTCCCTATATTGAAGCAGATTTACATTCTGAACATAGTCACATCATCATTTTATGCCACAAGGGATCACTAACTGCTTTCTACTGTGTGCTGGGATACTTGGGGATCCTGGCCCTAGGGAGCTTCACTCTGGCTTTTCTGGCCAGGAACCTGCCTGACACATTCAATGAAGCCAAGTTCATCACTTTCAGCATGTTGGTGTTCTGCAGTGTCTGGGTCACCTTCCTCCCTGTCTACCACAGCACCAAGAGCAAGGCCATGGTGGCTGTGGAGGTCTTCTCCATCTTGGCTTCCAGTGCAGGGCTGCTAGGATGCATCTTTTTCCCAAAGTGCTACATTATTCTTTTTAAACCTGATGAGAACTCTTTGAAATATTTTAAGAACAAAACACAGTCTAGAAAAAATTGATTGTTTTGATGAATTGAGTCTTTCTCATCAAATAGTTTAGTATAGTAAAAATTAAACTTACTTAACTTTTCAGTAAGATTTTCTGAAATATATATTTAAACAAAATAAAAGAGCCCCTTACTGTGTCTCACATACAGACAATCTATTTCTGAATAGAAGCTACTGCTGAAAATTCATTTTATTTAGGTGTTCTTGTTACTTATAAATTTGTGGGCAATAGACATATTCAAAGTTCAGTTATGGACAAGAGAACAGTCCTCTGCAACACCAGGTAAAACCAGAGCCACAAGCCCACCCTGCACCGATTGGGGAGATAAAGCCCCATCTCTGTACTGGGCAGACCAGGTCCCTAGCCCCTAGGCCCTGCAGGCACACCCTGTGCCCCTCTCCCAAGCCATTGAAGCCCTAGGGACTAACCAGCTGCCCCTTCCCTCACTTCCTTGCCAAGAAAACAGCCCCCTGTGACATCAGTGAAAACCAGAGACATAAGCCCACCCTGTACCAATTGGGAACAGAAAACAGGTCCTACCCTGCACCCATTGGGAATAGCTGCTCCCTGAGACAGAGCCAACTGGTGCTCATTAGACTAAGATCTGTTCCCTGAGACACAGCATCCATCAGCACAGATTGGACCAAGAGCCTTGATTAGACCAAGAGCTCCCATTAGACCAAAAGTATCAATCGAACCAAAAGAGCCTCCCTCAGAAACAGACAGCACTTGCATGGAATGGAGGAAGGGATGAGTAGATGCCAGTGCAAAAATACAGTCAACAACATAAAGATCAATATAGCACCATCAGAATCTAGTGGTGCTACATCAGCAAGACCTGAACATCCCAAAGAAGAAGAAGAAGAAGAAGAAGAAGAAGAAGAAGAAGAAGAAGAAGAAGAAGAAGAAGAAGAAGAAGAAGAAGAAATAGACCTTAAAAAAGATTTTAAGAAGATGATGGAGATCTTTAAAGATGAAATGAAAACTACCCTTAGAATTCGAAGAAAAGACAAACAAAAAATTGGAAGAAACTAGTAAATTCCTTAAAGAAAGCCAAGAAAAAGCAATTAAACAGGTGAATGAAAAAGTCCAAGATTTGAAAACTGAAATAGAGGCGATAAAGAAGACACAAACTGAGGGAATGCTGGAAATGGAAAATCTGAGTAAATAAACAGGAACTACAGATGCAAGCATAACTACCAGAATACAAGAGATGGAAGAGAGAATCTCTGGCATTGAAGATATAATAGAGGAAATAGATTAATCAGTCAAAGAAAACACTAAAGTCAAAAAAGTCATAACACAAAATGTCTAGGAAATATTCAACACCATGAAAAGACCAAACCGAAGAATAGTAGGGATAGAGGAAGGAGAAGAATACCAACTCAAAAGCATAGAAAATAAATTCAACAAGATCATAGAAGAAAACTTTCCCAACCTAAAGAAGGAAATGCCTATGAAGGTACAAGAATTTTACAGAACACCAAATAGACTGGATGCATAAAAGACCCATTGCCACACAATAATCAAACCACTAAACATACAGAATAAAGAAAAAATATTAAGAGCTGCAAAGGAAAAAGTCCAAGTAACATATAAAGGCAGACCCATCAGAATAACACTTGACTTCTCGATGGAGACTCTAAAAGACAGAAAGTCCTGGACAGACGTTGTGCAGACACTAAGAGACCATGGATGCCAACCCAGACTATTATATCCAGAAAAACTCTCAATCACTATAAATGGAGTAAACAAAATATTCCATGATAAAACCATATTTAAACAATGCCTATCCACATATCCAGCCTTACAGAAAGCACTAGAAGGAAAAAAATCCAACCTAAGGAAGTTAGATACAACCATGAAAACACAGGCAATAGAAAATACCACACCGAACTATAGAAATAATTCCTGAAAGTATAGTGGCTGATAGGTAAATTAAATTAAATTATAAAATAAAAAAATAATTAAAAAAAAAGAAACGTGATCAATCTTGAAGGGTGCCAAAAGCAGCATTCTCCCATCTTTTCAAGATCCAGCAGATTGTGTATAAAATGTCAGACTGGGATATTACTCAGAGGTGAGATCAGGTCCATGTTGGAGCACATGTGTTGACTTGAAAACAAGAAGCCAGTGGTGACAGATGTCTGACTGCAAACTGAAAACCAAAACAAACATGAGAGCCACACACAAATCCAGAACTAAACACTGCTGTAGGCATCACAGCCTCCTGCTACGGAGCAATAACTGAGACATAGCTGAAGAACAGCTCACAATTATAATTGCTAATAATATTCCCCGGCCTACATTTATTCAGATGTACAATTGAGAGAGAATCCACATGTACGTGTGATTTATATGACTCCCTATTAAAGTAATTACAGCAATTGAGAGCCATTCGTACAGATGTTTGGCCTTACAGAATCATTTCAAGATTAACACAGTATGGCATATAATGCCTTTTATTCCTACGTGGCATCTCAGATTTCTCTACATTCAATATGATAAGGACTTTGGTAGCAATCTATATTTAATTTTAATCTTGCAGAAAATTGGGTGCTAAGTTAGTAAGCCAGAATGTAGCAACAAAGAGTTATTTATGAGTCTGGAGAAAAACTGTTTCTGCATCACAAATCATAGAGTTATTAGAACTCCCAGCTAGGATCATCTTAGAGATACTCTGATCATTGTGTAGATGAGGAAATAATTACCTAGAGAGACCAAGAAAAGGGACATGGGACTGTACAGCTGAGCACTGAAGGAGAGATTAGAACCTGAACGTCTGTGAAAGGGAGAGCCTTCCACAAGCACCCGTCTTCTCCCACCACACATAATATACAGCTGCAGCTAATGTATGTTGGAGCTGAAGTCCCACTATGGGCTACTAAATAGTTATGAACAGTTTCTACTGAAATGTACTTTATAACTCTAAGAAATGTATGCCCACATATATTTCAGTATATCATTTATATAGATATACACTATTTATACTTAAATGCTAGTTGTGATATATATATATATCACATTTTAGTATGTTGTATTGTATTTACTCTTTTCTGTAAAGTATAGCCATTGGTGCTTATTTACTGCTGCTGTAACTGTAATATAGATTAGAAAATCTGGAGGGAAAACTATCTTCCTGAAATAGAAAAATCACACGTCAGCCTAGGATGTTGCTTATAAATTAAATTACAGCTCCTTCTTCCACACTGGAACTTCACCAAGGACAATGTTTACAGTTTATATTTCAGGTAAATAGATAAAGGTTTTTTGTTTAGAGAGAAAAGTAACTGCTTTAAAACTTGTAGTTAACTGTTTCTTCCTCCCTGTGTTTTTGTTTCCAACATAATATTTTTATTGATTATTTGGGAATTTTACACAATGTACCCCATCACACTTGTTTCCTGTTACACTCATTTATGCTGTGGAACATTTGTTTAATGATGCAAAGTTGTGTTGCATTCTTTTATGTTGCATTTGTTTAACTCTGTAAAGCTGTGTTCCTTTGCCTGTCTAAAACACCTGATTGTTCTAATAAAGAGCAGAATTGTAGATGAATTTCTAAACAGTGTTATTAAATAAGAAACACAGAGCCAATACAGTGGTATAAGCCATAGAGATCAAAGCTATAGCCACCAACTAACCTTAGGTTATCACCTTGCCATAGCTTCCCAAGAGAGAGCTTCTTCCTGTCTAACCTGCGCCTTTATTGCCTTCCTGTTCTGCCTTCTCATTGGCTCTAAGCTCAGCCACCTTACTTCCTCATCACTTCCTGTCTATACAGACCTCCAGGTCTCTATGGTTGGTACTGGATTAAAGGCATATGTCACCATGCTTGGCTGTGTCCTTGAACACACAGAGACTCTGTCTGCCATATGATCAGATTAAGAGTGTGTGCCACCACCGCCTGACTTCTATTTATGGCTCACTATGACCTCTGATCTCCAGGCAAACTTTATTATTAACATGCAAATAAAATTTCCCATTTCAGCACAAATAAAATATCACCACACTGAATGGCCAATAGCTAGGCAGAAGAGGGATAGATTTAAAAAAAAATCCCACACCGACAATTACAAAAGAAGAGAAACACACAAAATTATCAACAAAAAAATGACAGGAATTAACAATCACTGGTCATTAATATCCATTAATATCTTGGGTCAGCCTGGGAGGAGGGGACTAGACCTGCCTGGACTGAGTCCACCAGGTTGATCTCAATCCTCGGGGGAGTCTTTGCCCTGGAGGAGATGGAAATGGGGGGTGGGCTGGGGGCAGGGGGAGGGGCAGGAGGGGGGAGAACGGGGGAATCCATGGCTGATATGTAAAGTTGAATTATGTTGTAAAATAAAATAAAATAAATTTAAAAAAAAATCCATTAATATCAATGGTCTCAATTCACCTATAAAAAGACAGGCTGACAGAATGGATACAAAAACAGGATCCATCCTTCTGCTGCATACAAGAAACACACCTCAACTTTAAAGACAGACACTACCTCAGAGTAAAAGGCTGGGAAAAGACTTTCCAATCAAATGGACTTAAGAAGCAAGCTGGTGTAGCTATCCTAATATTTATTAAAATAGACTTCAAACTAAAATCAATCGAAAGAGATCAGGAAGGACATTACATATTTATCACAGGGAAAATCCACCAAGATGAAGTCTTAATTCTGAACATTTATGGCCTCAAATATAAGAGCACCCACATATGTAAAAGAAACATTACTAAAGCTTAAATCGCATGTCAAGCCCCAAACATTAATAGTGGGAGAATTAAACACCCCAACTCACCACTGGATAGATCTGCCAGACTGAAACTTAACAGAGAAATAAGGGATCTAACAGAAGTTAAGACTCAAATGGACTTAATAGATATATACAGAACATTTCACTGAAACACAAAAGAATATACCTTCTTCTCAGCACACCATGGAACCTTCTCTGAAACTGACCACATGCTTGGTCACAAAGCAAATCTCAATGGATACAAAAAATTGGAATAGCCTCCTGTATTCTATCAGACCACGATGGCTTAAAGTTAGATTTCAACAACAACAAAATTTACAGAAAGCCTACAACCTCATGGAAACTGGACAATGCCCAAATGAATCACCAATGAGCCAAGGAAGAAATAAAGAAAGAAATTAAAGATTTCCTAGAATTCAATGAAAATGAAAGTACAACATACCCAATCTTATGGGACACTATGAAAGCAGTGCTAAGAGGAAAATTCATAGCACTAAATACCGACATAAAGAAGATGGAGAAATCTCACACTCATGACTTAACACCACACCTGAAAGCTCTAGAACAAAAAAGCAAAACTCACCCAGAACGAATCAATGCCAAGAAATAATCAAATTGAGAGTTAAAATCAATGAAATAGAAACAAAGGGAACAATACAAAGAATAAATAAAACAAAGAGTTGGTTCTTTGAAAAAAATCAACAAGATAGACAAGCCCTTATCCAAATTAACCAAAAGGCAGAGAGAAAGCATCCAAATCAACAAAATCAGAAAGGAATAGGGAGACATAACAACAGACAATGAGGAAATCCAGTGAATCAGGAGGACATACTTTAAAAACCAGTATTCCACAAAATTGGAAAATCTGAAAGAAATGGAAAGTTTTCTGGATAGGTACCATATACCAAAGTTAAATCAAGACCAGATAAACTAAATGGCGCCATAACCACTAAGGAAATAGAAACAGTCATTAAAAGTCTCCCAGGCAAAAAAAGTCTAGGACCAGATGGTTTCAGCACAGAATTCTACCAGAATTTCAAAGAAGAGCTAATTCCAATGCTCTTCAAATTGTTCCACTCAATAGAAAAAGAAGGAACATTACCAAACTCTTTTTATGAGGCTACAGTTACCCTGATACCCAAACCACACAAAGATGTAACAAAGAAAGAGAATTACAGAACAATCTCCCTCATGAACATTGATGCAAAAATATTCAATAAAATATTGGCAAACTGAATCCAAGAAGACATAAAAAAAAATTATCCACCATGATCAAGTAGGCTTCATCCCAGGGATGCAAGGATGATTCAACATATGAAAATCTGTCCATGTAATACACCATATAAACAAACTGAAAGGAAAAAAAACACATGATTATCTCAGATGCTGAAAAAGCCTTTGATGAAATCTAACACCCCTTCATGATAAAGGTCTTGGAGAGATCAGGAATACAAGGAGCATATTTAAACATAATAAAGGCAATTTACAGCATGCGGACAGCCAACATTAAATTAGATGGAGAGAAACTCAAAGTGATTGTACTAAAATCAGGAACAAGACAAAGCTGTCCAATCTCCCCATATCTATTCAATATAGTACTCAATGTTCTACTTATAGTAATAGGACAACAAAAGGAGATCAAAGGGATAGAAATTGGAAAGGAAGAAGTCAAGCTTTCACTATTTACAGACGAAATGATAGTATACATAAGTGACCCCAAAAAATCAACCAGGGAACTCCTACATCTGATAAACTCCTTCAGTAATGTGACAGATTAACTAAAAAAAAAATCAGTAGCCCTCCTATATATAAATGATAAAAGGGCTGAGAAAGTAATCAGAGAAACATCACCTTTACAATAGCCACAAATGATATAAAATACCTTGGGGTAACTCTAGCTAAGCAAGTGAAGGACCTGTATGACAAGACTTTAAGTCTCTGAAGAAAGAATTTGAAGAAGATATCAGAAATTGGAAAGATCTCCCATGCTCATGGATAGGTAGGATTAACATAGTAAAAATGGCAATCTTACCAAAAGCAATCTACAGATTCAATGCAATCCCCATCAAAATCCCAACACAATTCTTCCCAGACCTGGAAAGAACAATACTCAACTTCATATGGAAAAACAAAACACCCAGGATAGTTAAAAGAATCTTGTATAATAAAGCAACCTCTGGAGTCATCATGATCCCTGACTTCAAGCTCTACTATAGAGCTACAGTAATAAAAAAAACAGCTTGGTATTGGCATAAAAACCAACATGTGGACAAATGGAATCGAATTGAAGACCCTGACCTTAATCTGCACATGTATGAACACCTAATTTTTACAAAGAAGCCAAAACTATACAATGGAAAAAAGAAAGCACCTTCAACAAATGGTGCTAGCATAACTGGATGTCAACATGTACAAGATTGCAAATAATTCCATATCTGTTGCCATGCACAAAACTCAAGTCCAAGGGCATCAAAGACCTCAACATCAATCCAGTTACTCTGAACCTGATAGAAGAAAAAGTAGGACGTAGTCTTGAACGCATTGGAACCGGAGACAACTTCCTAAATATAACATCAGTAGCACAGACACTGAGAGCAACAATTAATAAATGGGACCTCCTGAAACTCAGAAGCTTTTGTAGGGCAAAGGACACGGTCAATAAGACAAAATGACAGCCTACAGAGTGAGAAAAGATCTTCACCAACCCCACATCTAACAGGCGGCTCATCTCCAGAATATATAAAGAACTCAAGAAACTAGACACCAAAATACCTAACAGTCCAATTAAAAATTGGGCTATAGAGCCAAACAGAGAATTCTCAACAGAAGAATCTCAAATGGTTGAAAGATATTTAAGGAGTTGCTCAACATCCTTAGTCATCAAGGAAATGCAAATCAAAATGACTCAGAGATACCACCTTACACCCGTCAGAATGGCTAAGATCAAAAACACTGAGGACAGCTTATGTTGGAGAGGATGTTGAGCAAGGGGAACACTCCTCCACTGTTGGTGGGAGTGCAAACTTGTACAACCACTGTGGTAATCAGTATGGCAGCTTCTCAGAAAATTGGGAATCAATCTACCTCCAGATCCAATGATACCACTCTTGGGCGTATACCCAAGGAATGCTCAATCACACCTAAAGGACACTTGCTCAACTATGTTCATAGCAGCATCATTCATAATAGCCAGAACCTGGAATCAACCTAGATGCCCCTCAACTGAAGAATGGATACAGAAAATGTGGTACATATACACAATGGAGTACTACTCAGCAGAGAAAAACAATGACAACATGAAATTTGCAAGCAAATGAATAGAACTAGAAAATATCATCCTGAGTGAGGTAACCCAGACTCAGAAGGACAAACATGATATGTACTCACTCATAAGTGGATACTAGATATAAAGCAAAAGATAACCAGACTGCAACCCGCAGCTCCAGGCAGGCTAGCTAGTAAGGAGGACCCTAGGAAGGATCATGGATTGCCCAGCCATGGAGAAATGGATGAGATTTACAAGAGCAAACTGGGGATAAGGGGGTAATGGAAGGCAAGGGAATGGAGGATGTGAGCTTAGGGGAGCAGGAGGTTCAAGCTGGAATGGCAACAGAGTGTGAGAGCAAGGAAAGAGATACCATAAATGAAGACACCATGGGAATAGGGAGAAGCAGAGTGCTAAGGAGGTTCCAAGGAATCCACAAGGATGACTCCACCATAGACTACTGCAATAGTCGAGAGGGTGCCTGAGCTGACCTACTCTGGTGATTGGATGGCTGAATATCCTAACTGTCATGATAGAACCCTCATTCAGTCACTGATGGAAGCAGATGCAGAGATCCATGGCCAGGTCTCAGGTGGAGCTCCAGGAGTCCAATCCATGAGAGAAAGAGAGAGAGAGAGAGAGAGAGAGAGAGAGAGAGAGAGAGAGAGAGAGGAGGGATTCTGTGAGCAAGAAATATTGAGACCATGACTGGAAAAATACAGAGACAATTAGTTAAATTAGTAGTGGAAATGCATGAACTGTGGACCAATAGCTGAGGAGCCTCCATGGTACTGGACTAGGTGCTCAGGATAAGCAAGAGAGTTGTTTAGCTTGAACTGTCTAGGAGGTCCCCAGGCAGTCGGATCTGGACCTGTCCCTAGTGTATGAGCAGGCTTTTTGGAACCTAGTGCCTATGGTGAGACTTTTGTGCAGCCTTGATGCAGGGAAGAGGGCCTTGGACCTGCCTCAACCGAATGTACTAGGCTCTGCTGACTCCCCAGTTGAGGGCTTGCCTTGGAGGAGGTGGGAATGGAGGGTCAGTTGGGGGGAAGGCTGGGTGGTAGAAGGAGGGAGGACAGGGGAATCTGTGGTTGGTATGTAAAATGAATAGAAAATCTCTTAATAAAAATGTTCAATTACATGATAATAACTCAGAATAATAATACATGAACAAAACATTTTCCTTGCCTTTTTTTTCTTTGGAGTATGAGAGAACTTTGTGTGATAATTGAGATTCTTCTGTAGGACAGGCAAAGAACTGGCTCTCTGGGAAAGAAGGCTTGCAAACAGGTCTAGCCACTACATAAATTACTGTGTAGAATTCTCTAAAAGCTAAAAATCAATCTCCCACATGAGCCAACTATACCTTTCCTGGACAAATGCACAAAGGAATCAACATCCCACACCAGAGATTCTTGCTCAGACAGTCTCATCACAGTTCTATTCGCAATAGGTAGGAAATGAAAACACCTAGATGTCCTTCAACTGATAAATGAATAAGAAAAATGTATACACAAATGGATGGAAATAGCAAAAACAAGTTGAGTTAGGTAACCCAGACCAAGAAAGACAAATGCCACAATTCTCTTTACTCTGAGGTATGTAGGTCCAATCTTCAGATGTGAGTATTCATCCCAGACTAACTGTAGAGACCAGGAAAGAGGGTGGGGACAGTGGAGAATGAAGTACCAGGGTACAAGGGATCTGACTGGGGAAACGGGAAAAGTGCTGCTCTAAATAAGAATAGAGTAGATCAATTCAAAAGAAGGAAGTAGGTGGCAATGCCTTAACCGTATGTGTGTTGTTAGGCCCAAGGGCCTCTTCCATCCTTGTCAAGGGGAGTGCTAACCTTCTCTCCTTTGACATTTAAGGACTTGCTCAACATCCCTAATCATTAGGGAAATGCAAATCAAAACAACCCTGAGATACCACCTTACGCCAGTCAGATTGGCTAAGATCAAAAACACTGAGGACACCTTGTGCCGGAGAGGATGTGGAGCTAGGGGAACCCTCCTCTACTGCTGGTGGGAATGCAAGCTGGTACAGCCACTGTGGAAATCAATATGGCGCTTTCTTAGAAAATTGGGAATCAATCTCCCCCAAGATCCAGCTATACCACTCTTGGGCATATACCCAAGGAATGCTCAATCATACCACAAGGGCACTTGCTCAGCTATGTTCATATCAGCATTATTTGTAATAGCCAGAACCTGGAAACAACCTAGATGCCCTTCAACCGAAGAATGGATAAATAAACTGTGGTACATATATACAATGGAATACTACTCAGCAGAGAAAAACAATGACATCATGAGGTTTGCAGGCAAATGGAGGATCTAGAAAAAATCCTCCTGAGTGAGGTAACCCAGACTCAGAAAGACAAACATGGTATGTACCCACTCATAGGAGAATACTAGTTGTGGAACAAGGATGACTGGATGGCTACTCACAACACCAGGGAGGCTACCTGGGAAACAGGACCCCAAGAAAGACATGGGGATCGCCCAATGACGGAGAAATGGATGAGATCTACATGAACAGTCTGGACGTGAGTGGGGGTAATGAGGGGCAAGGGGCGAGGGAAAGAGAACTTGGGGGAGCTGGAGATCCCAACTGGATCAAGAACAGAGAGGGAACACAAGGAATGTTCATGATAAATGAAGACCACATGAGAATAGGAAGAAGCAAAGTGCTGGAGAGGCCCACAGAAATCCACAAAGATGCCCCCACAATAGACTGCTGGCAATAGTCGAGAAATAGCCCGATCTGACCGACCCTGGTGATAGGATGGCCAAACACCCTAATTGTCGTGCTAGAAACCCCATCCAGTGACTGAGGGAACTGAATGCAGATATCCACGGTCAGGCCCCGGGTGGAGCTCCGGGAGTCCAATTGGCGAGAAGGAGGAGGGTTTATGTGAGCAAGAGTTGTTGGAACCAGGGATGGATGGAATACAGGGAGGAGTGGCCAAACGAATGGAAACATATGAACTGTGAACCAATGGCTGAGGGGCCCCCAACTGGATCAGGCCCTCTGAATGGGTGAGACAGTTGATTGGCTTGATCTGTTTAGGAGGCATCCAGGCAGTTGGACCGGGTCCTGTGCTCAGTGCATGAATTAGCTGTTTGAAACCTGGGGCTTAGTAGAGACCCTTGGCTCAGCCTGGGAGGAGGGGACTAGACCTGCCTGGGCTGAGTCCACCAGGTTGATCTCAATCCTCGGGGGAGTCTTTGCCCTGGAGGAGATGGAAATGGGGGGTGGGCCGGGGGGAGGGGGCAGGGCGGGAGGAGGAAGAATGGGGAATCTATGGCTGATATGTAAAGTTGAATTATATTGTAAAATAAAATAAAATAAATTCAAAAAAAGAAGGAAGTAGGTGTAAATACTGCAAATATATCTGAGAAACTCATAAGCAATTTGTCTATGAACTAGCTATCTAACAATACCTATAATATATGTAAGTTCAAGTATAAATATACAAATGCATTTTAAATAGAAAACTTAAACCATCACTTTAATAAAAGAGTGTAATGTTTAACAAAATATTAAACCCACATATAAGTAGAGTCCATCTCTCACCAAGAAAATTTTCTTTGCAACAATTCTTGAGATAAAACCATAACCAATAAAATGCCAGAATTCTGAAGCCTAATAAATTGAACAGTAAATTGTTCCTTTTGCCATTCATTTTAAAGAAACCAAGAGTCTATATTTTTATATTCAGTGCTATGTAAGTTTCCAAAGGAGCAAAGACACTAAGAATCTTACCCAACTATGAACCACATAAAATATCAGCATGACAAAAATAATCTTAAAGATACAATAATTGCATATAGATCATGCTGATAGCCAACAATTGTCTAATTAGACTTCAGACATGATCAACAAGAGGTAAACCATAAATGGTAATGTAAACCTAGGTAACTACCCAGGGATGGTGAACTTATAGATGTTGGAAGAGAACTGATAAGCATCACTTCACTAAATCAGCACAATCCCTAACTATACTCTAAATCTTTGTTCTTTTCCCCACAAAAGTCCTTATGAAGGAAACAGACAGAGATTGCTACAGAAAACCACAACCAATAAAAATGAAGAGTTGTGGATTCCTGTCTCAAGGTAATATCTACAATACAACTCCTGAACCTAAAACTTGGGAATCATTGAAGAAGAGGGAATGGCAACAATCTAAGAACCCAAGGAATAGGATGTGTCTCCCAGCAATATCAGAAGATACACTCATAAAATCCCAACAATATAACTGCCTAAGCATGAGCTTAATGAGGCTGACACCAATAGGCATGTTAACCAAGGTGAGAAAAATTCCACATGGCCTCAAATCCACTAAGAGATTTATAGACAACTAAGACATATTGAGAGAAGAGAAATAGTCTGTTGTGGAATATTCCTTTACAGTGTGTGAAGATTTGTCACTGTGATTGCTTTAATAAAAATTAAATGGCCAATAGTTAGGCAGAATGTATATCAGGACTTCTGGACAGGGAGAGTTTGGGGAATAAGAAAGGCAGGGTTGCCAGGCAGATGGAGAGGAAACAATATGGGCATTACAGAGAGTAAAGATAAACAAGCTACGTATAAAAGTGTAGATTAAAAGATATGGGTTACTTTAAGTTATAAGAACTTGTGGGACAAGTCTAAGATATAGGCTGATCTTTTATAATTAATAGAGTCTCTGTGTCAATTTTTGTGAGTTGGTAGTTTAAAGAAAAACCCGTCTCCATTTGGAACCCCACTTCAGGCCATGCACATCCACATGAGGCCTGAAAAAGCTTTAAAAAAAAGTTCAGAACACAGATTCAAATGTGGCTTCCTGATGACCACAGCCTCTCAGGCAGGATCAGTGGCACACAGAGATACTGCTACTGACCACTGTCTGTGGACTGGAGCCAGCAGCCAGGGCCATGTGCTAAGGCTGAGCCACACCATTGGATGACATAGCAGTTTAAGATTTATCTCATGCAATCAGAGAACACTCAAGGTGCTCAATAAAGACAGATCCAGAGGGAAAAAACCCTCTAAACATGTTACAGTGTGTTTAAAAAAATCTGTGTAGGCTTAAAAAGAAAAGAAAATGGGTATAGACAGTCAAAGGGAAAAATAGTTTATAAATAACAAAATAAAGTCTTTAAAAGAGAATAAAATTATATAAAAAGTATAAGCCAAGTACTGAGGGCAAATACACAGAAAGTTTGGGTCCTATATAGTGTCTTGTTGACTTTACATATTTTATTTTTGAGGAGTGAACAATAGCTACTGATGTGGGACCTCAGCTGAGAGACTGGTTCACACATTTTACCCCAGGGTACTCTTGAGGAGTGAAGGATAAGAAATTTCGATAGAAGGATAGAGGGGAGAGAAACAGACAGAAACACAGGGTAGCCTTGGGAGGGCCTGGATCCTTATTCACTGGCCCCTTCTGTCTCTTCTAAAAGGCTATTTATAGGAATGCCAAGGGGTGGAGCAAAAGACCTCCCCCTAGCTCAGCCAAGTGTAGACCCTTCCCAATCACCTGATAACCACACACATGGTCAAGCAATCCTCTAATGCAGCCCCCATGGGTGAAGCAAACTCAGATTTCACTAGGAAACTTTTATGGGCCTCTACAATTCCCCCTTCTTAATATGAAAAAGGCCCCTCAGATAGACTGTGCCAGTCTTAGGTCACCCTTCTTGACTAATTTTACATTCATACATTCAGGAAGTTATCAAGAAGAAAGTTGCCCATTTTTGGCTACCAGCCTCTGGCAAGAAGGGTTACAGAGCTTAACTCAGCTCTGACCCAGGTCCTACTTAGAGCTTGCAAACACCCAAAGTGATCTCCATAGCTGCCACATCTCCCAGTAAAGGAGTAGAGGATAATAAAGATGGAATATCCTTACTGGGATGGATCTAAGGTGATTACAGCGGTCTTAGCTGCAGCAAGCCCTTTTCCTGGATCAAAACTCTCTCTTAACAGATGTTCAATAAAACTTTCAAGAGACTATTTTGATTCCCAGGAGAAAACAGTCATTTCAAATCATTTCAAAGTATCCACTCGAGTAAACAAAAACCCATGCTAATTATAAAAACACTTTTAGTTGTTTAAGTAATTCATATATACATGCATTCCTTACACAGCAATAGCATTTCAGTACAAACTAACTCAATTGTGGGAGGCCTACCCCTTTGTGGCAGGCCTATCCCTTCCTAAACAGAGATAGAAAGAGTAGAAACGTCTAGGAGGAAGACCAAAAAGCTCCCCTAATTATGACACTTTCACTTAAGTTCTCCAAGGGCCACTGAGATCATAAAATTACATTTTAAGTTATCATAAAAAGTATTCAAATATATCTGAAGGTAAAAGTAATAAAAATTTCTAGATGCTTCTAATGTGATTGATTTGGTTTATCCCTTAAAAATTAATGTTATCTAATTTGTCTGGACTAGACAGATATTGATTGAACAATAAAAACAATACTAGTATGAACTTACATTTAACATTTACACTTCCAACATTTATGCTTTTTATAGACTTATATTCAACATTTAGACTTACATTCAACACTTACACTTTTTACAAATCTATATTCAAAAGGAAATTCTATATAAAACTATTTTACAAGCTTTAGCACATATCTAGAAGAGATTTCTTAAAAGAACTATTTACCAAACTTATATTCAAGAGGAAACTCTATTAGCAAACATCTAGAAAGAATCTCTTAATAGAACTACTAACAATACAGGAAGTACACAAATCATTTCTAAAGTTAGGAGTTTATAGTTAGCTTTGATATCATTCTGAAAGTTTTCTTGAGAGTTTAAAGTCGGAGCCTAATTTATCAGTAGTTCTAAACTTGACTGAGGGTAAAATTCCCTGATCTTAATTTTTTAAGCTGTTCCTTAAGATTGCCATGGGCTCTTTCCACTATGCTATGTCCTTGGGAATGATAAGGAATGCCTGTTTTATGTTCCATTTACCATCTTGCTTTTTCATAGCAAATAATTACCACTGACAGGCAAGCTATTCACCTGTTTCACATTCCCCAGAGACAAGATAACAAAGTTTGTGGAAAAAAATAGCATTTTGAGTTGAAAAAAAAAACACAAAAAAACAGACTTTTTGGGCAGTGTAGTACTGGCATCTCTGTTACTGACTTCATTTCCCAAGCTACTTTTTGAACTACATTTCCCAGGTTGCTTTTCTGGGTCTGGGAGAAAACTCAGCTGTAGCCAATGGCAGCCTTTACTCTCCCAGTTTTGTTCACATGGTCAAATTCAAGTTTCTGCTCTCTTGTCACAGGACGTTTTTAAGTCAAGATTAAGTTTTTCACCTGTCACCATCCCCGGAATGGATGGCGCCTGTCTGAGTGCACTTAGACAAGTGCTTGTTGCCAGAAGTGAAAACCCTTTGAGGCTTGCTCCCCTTCCTTACCAGATCAGTGAAAGAAAATGAAAGTACTTAATAAGGCTTTTTCAATAAGATTTTTTTCTAGGATAGATCCTCTGCTTGTCCACTCCTCCAAGATGTAGAGTCCCTGATGCCTTAGCTGAGGCTGTTTCTCTGCTACTGGCTTGAAGGAGAGACAGGATTAGCAAAGAGGATTTGCCATATTCCAAGAGGTTTTAGTTTTTTTTCTTAGAGCAATTACAGGTGATTTTTCCCATACTGATAGATGTTATTTCCAGGTGAATCTAATTTTGCCCTGACAGGAAGAAAAGAGATCTGAGAGTGAAAGACCTAAAAAGCTTTCCATTTTTAGAGAAAGATTACTAGGTTTTTCCCAAGACTTCTGTTCCCTATTCTTGGCTTCATGGCCAAGAGGAAATTAATTCTGATGGTATGATGTTTTCCTACAGTGGGAATGCCAGCAGAGTGAAGAGTTTTATTTTATCTGCATCTGCCTCAGGGAAAATTCTTTGTAGCTCAGGGCTTAGCTCTAATGTGTCAAGAAGACAAAAGCTTTCACAGGAATATTTTTCTGCCTATTTTCTTTCATAGTATTTTTTCATGACTCCAATTCTCAAGAGTTTGTGTTCATAGTCCCATAGTTGGAAATGAAAGACATAGATCCTCTGTCTTGTTGCTTTTTTTATTCTGCCTTACCCTATGTTTCTTTTTACCTAATATTTCTAATTCTACTCTTATTCTAAATTGCTTCTTACACTATATTCCTATATTCTATCTTACATTTTTTCTTAATTTTTATAGATAGAAATTAAGAGAGAGAGAAAAGGAAGAAACTTAGAGAGAAATAAATACTGCAGCCTTATTTTCAACTTCAGCATTTTTCTGCCTAACTTTCACTCTCCAAAATAAAATGTCATCACCTTTATATTTTAATTCCTTATCAGGCATGCCTTATTATACCCACAATGCCCCCTGACACTCCTTTTGCCAAGTCCCTGGTCCCTGTTCAGGTGCCATCTGTGGGAGGTCAGCTGGGAGACTGGCTCCCACATTTTACCCCAGGTACTTGAGGAGTGAGGGATAAGAAATTTAGATAGAAGGATAAAGAAACAGACAGAAGCACAGGGTAGCTTCAGGGTGGCCTGGATCCTTATCCACTGACCCCTTTTGTGTCTTCTAAAGTGCTATTTATAGGAATGTCAAGGGTTGGAGCAAAAGACCTTCCCCTAGCTCAGCCAAGTGTAGACCCTTCCCAATCACCTGGCAATGCCACACAAGGTCAAGCAATCCTCTAATGCACCCCTGCTGGGTGAAGCAAGCTTAGATCTCACTAGGAAACATTTATGGGCCTTCACATATTGAGAGACATTGGATTATAGAAACTGCTAAATCTATATATTTTATAAATGTCTTAACTTCAAAATGGAAGTCAAAAAATATGTTGCATTGGTAAAGAGGTTATGATTTTGTTTCCACAGAAAACAAAAGGCTGTAGATTCACTGAAGTTTGATAGAGATCAGATTTCATCAGGGGAAACTCCTTGAAAATTCTGGTAATGTACATAAAGAGATAAACCTAAAAAGATACAAGACAGCTGATACATATTTTACCTGCTCAAACACAAAAAATTATCTTTAGCTGGCTTGTACACATTGCACATTCCATACTTGTGTTAATGCAGATATGTATGTTACCTTTTAAAGTTTGTGTGTTTTCAGAATAAGGGGACAAGACATCAATGAAAATGGGTGGCCCAGGTGATCTGGCCTCTCAGAATGCCTAGGTTGTGATTTCTATAAAGTTCTGCATCCAGAACACCTTCAAGGCAGTTACCTGAGATGGTCTAGACTCACAGACTATTGTAGGTAGGACTTAACCATTTTCCTAATTTTCTCAGGAGTCCCAAAAGATACCATCACACCCAGATAACAGGAAGCAATATAGACCACTATGCCAATTTGCCCAAGAGGTGAGGTGGGTGTTTTTTGGTCATTTGATGGATTATAGATGTTTGTTATCATCAATAACAGTACATATTGTTACTGGTCATGGTCAAGGAAAAAGTTAAACACAGGAGATTAGATTCAGAAATCTTTCTGAAGGGGAAAAAGGGGAATATAGTATAGAAATGGTGGGATAAAAGGGTGAATTGTTGATTCTACTTTTGAATAAAACTAGTCTCAAATATTTGACATTGGTGTGGATTTTTATATATTGATACAAATTTAAGATTATTTTTTGTTATACTGTATGTATGTTTCTGTTCTTGTTTAAGGTATTGTACCTATGCATCTCATTTAAAATTGTAATGTAAAGTATTTGTCCTTGAAAGCTATTTAATTTAATAAAGAAATATAGGTTAATAGTCATCTGCAACAATCAAACTTATAGTGATACTTGGTATATTTCAAGGAGATACAGTGTAGCAGGAATCTTAGAAGGTCTTATTAATAAAAACAAACCTGGAGCCAGGTATTGGGGTGAATGCTGGAAGATCAGAGAACCAGAAGCCACAGCTTCCTCACCTCACCAGTTCCTCAGCTGATCCTGTTTCCTCAGGCTGGAAGCTTCTGTGTCCTCATCCAAATAGATCTCAGCTGAACTGTGCTGCTCAAAGCCTAAAAGCTTAACCAGCCAAAAGCTTCTATTTTCTGGTCTTCATGCCTTATATACCTTTCTGCTTTCTGCCATCACTCCCTGGGATTAAAGGCTCACTTTGTGAGATTAAAGGCGTGAGTCACCATGCTTGGCTGTATCCTTGAACACACAGAGATCCAGATGGATTTCTGCCTCTGGAACACTAGAATTAAAGGCGTGTGCTACCACTGCCTATCCTCTATGTTTAATATTGAGGCTGTTCTGTTCTGTGACCCCAGATGAGTTTATTAGCATGCATAATATTTCGGGGAACACAATACCACCACAATACAGAGATATATTTTAGAGAGATAGATGATCTTCAAACACTTCCAAGACCTACAGAATATGTCATTTAAAATGTTCTAATAACATAAGGCTTTTTATGATAGTGTGACATGTCTGCTCCTAGCAGCATCAATTTACTACAAAAAAGGATGATGGACATTGAAGAACCTCCGTATGGAGTTTGTTTTATTTGTGGCAAAAACTAGCCATTTGGACAAGAAACTTCTCTTGCCTCAACTGCTCACAGTGTGCTGTCCAAATGGACAAGCTGTGTACAAAGGAAAGTGTCTGTTGAACTTTGCCAAGACAAAGTAGGACAGTCCTGCAAAATTCATATTTCACAGAAAAGTCTGTCACATGTTCTAGGCTCACAGGCCAAAGATGGATGATCCAACACTACAGAGGAACCTTGGGTGACTGTTCAGGCAGCCAGCTGTTTCTGTCATTTCTCTTAGTTTTAGAAGTTGCTTTCTCTGCACTTCCTGTTTACACAAGTAATATTTTATCCTTCTTGAGTCTCTGATGGAGATTGAAGACTAGATAGTTTTACTATATTCTTTGTTAACGAATTCCAGAAAAGAAACTTACATAAAAGTTGTAAAGTATAAAAGATTGAAAAATGTAAAAGTTTAAATTGTTTATCTAAAAAAATGGTTTAATGGTAATACATGTTATGGCAAAAAAAAGGTTAGCTATAAAACTGGACTAAGATAGGACAGATAATTGAGCATTTTCTCTGAATTTGCCAAATGCAAATGGACTGGACTTTGAAAATGTAATTCTTACCTGATATTATTTTTATTGTATATAATTTAACTGTATTGGAGTTCAAAGCTTTCTTTTTGTTTAGACAAAGGGGGGCAAATGTTTTGGAATATGCCTTTACACTGTGTGAAGATATGTCTCTGTGCTTAATTAAAAAGCTAAACGGCAAGTAGCTAGGCAGGAGGTATAGCAGGGACTGCTGGACAGAGAGAGTGCTGGGAAGAAGAGAGGCAGGCTCACAGCCAGATGGAGAGAAAACAGGATGGAGATTACAGAGTAAAGATAACCATGCCATGTAAAAGACTTAGATTAAAAGATATGTGTTAATTTAAATTTTAAGAGCTAGTGGGACAAACCTAAGCTATAGGCAGAACTTTTATAATTAATAAGTCTCTGTGTCATTGTTTATAAGTTGTATTGCAAAGAAAAATCCATTTACATTCTTCTACATGGAAGAGCACACCAATTGATTACTCAATGATCATTTACCAAATAATCAGCCCTGAAAACATAATTTCAAGTAAAATCATACAGACTGAGAAGCTTGTACTTGTACACACACACACACACACAAGTACAAAATAAACAGGAACTACAGAGGCAAGCATAACCAACAGAGTACAAGAGATGGAAGAGAGACTCTTAGGCATTGAGGATATGATAGAGGAAATAGATTCATCTGTCAAAGAAAATGTTAAATCCAAGAAATTCTTAATGGAATACATCCAGGAAAACTGGGATACTATGCAAAGACCAAACGTAGGAATAATAGGGATAGAAAAAGGAGAATAATTCCAGCTCAAAGACATGGAAAATACTTTCAACAAAATCATAATAGAAAACTTTCCCAATCACCGTAGATGGAAAAACAAGACATCCCGTGACAAACCAGATTTAGACATTGTGTATCCGCAGGTCCACAGCCTACTGAAATTACTGAAAGGAAAAGTCTCACCCAAGGAAGTCAGCTGCAACCCCCAAATGCAGGCAGTCGATACCCTCACACCAGCAGGGCCAAAGGGAAACAAACACACTACGACCACCACCAACAAAACAAAAAATAACAAGAATTAACAATCATTGGTCATTAATATCTCTTAATATCAATGGACTCATTTCACCCATAAAAAGACACAGACTAACAGAATGGGTGAAGAAACAGGATCCACCCTTCTGCTGTATACATGAAACACACCTCAACCTCAAAAACAGACATTATCTCAGAGTAAAGGTTTCAGAAAAAAATTTCCAATCAAATGGACCTAAGAATCAAGCTGGTGTAGTTATCCTAATTTCTAGCGAAGTAGACTTCAAACTAAAATTAATCAAAAGAGATGGAGAAGGACATTTCATATTTATCTCAGGAAAAATCCATCAGATGATGTCTCAATTCTGAACATTTATGCCCCAAACACAAAGGCACCTACATTTGTAAAAGAAATATTACTAAATCTTAAATCACACATCAAAGCCCACATACTAATAGTGGGAGACTTCAACACCTCACTCACAACACAGTACAGGTCTGCCAGACAGAAACTTAACAGAGAAATAAGGAAATAAGGAACAGATGATATGACTCAAATGGACCTAACAGACATCTATGGAACATTTTACCCAACAACAAAAGAATATACCTTCTTCTCAGCACCTCGTGGAACCTTTTCCAGAACTGACCACATACTTGATAACAAAGCAAATCTCAACAGATACAAAAAAATTGGAAAACTCCCCTCTATCTTATTGGACCACCATGGCTTAAGGTTAGAACTCAACAACACAAATTGCAGAAAGCCTACAAACTCATGGAAACTGAACAATGCTCTGTGGTGATATTTCATTTGTGCATTAATAAATAAAGCTTGCCTGGTGATCAGGGGGGGAAAGGCCAGCCATTTTAAGTAAACAGAGAAGTCATGCAGCACACGCCCTTAATCCCTTAGCAGGCAGGATCTCTGTGTGTTCAAGGTCACACTAGGGAACAGAGAAAAGCGTGGTGACACATGCCTTTAATTCCAGTACCAACCAAAGAGGCCTGGAGGTCTGTGCAGGCAGACAGAAAGTGATGGAGCTGTGTAGGAACAGGAAGTGGCTGGACAAAGATAGCCAATAAGAGGGCAGAACAGTAAGGCAATAAAGGCACGGGTAAACAGGAAGTAACATGCATTTGGAAGCTGCAGAATTCGTGAGGTAAGGTTGGCTGGTGGCTTTCCCTAGCTCCCTGATCTAAGGCATTCACCCCTATATTTGGCTCCATATTTTTTATTTAATGAGACCATTTAGGAATTCGTCTACATTTGGCATCCAACTGTGGGGCAGGAATTCACAAAAAAGCCACTTGCCTGTGGCCTTGTGGGCCCCAGCTTGGCTGTAGCAAGCAGCCAGAGCTGCACTCGGCTGGAGCTGATGGAGCTCCAAGTGGCCAAACTGCTTGTGGACTTACAGAGCCCCTGGCTCAGGTGCAATTGCATGACTCAGACCAGAGCATGTGGCTGGAATTTCTTTGTTTTTTTTCCTGTTGGGTAGTATTCTCTCTCTCTCTCTCTCTCTCTCTCTCTCTCTCTCTCTCTCTGCCACAACACTAGGCAGCTGCTTTGAAATTCTCTTGGATTTCTTTGTTCTATGCAGTCGACAGACTTGGTAAGTCAATTAAGATATCTTAAAGGGTAAAATTACTTAAAAGAAAATTTTGTTTCACACATTAAAAAATGGGAAACATTTGTACCAAGGAAGAAACATGGTCTCTGTTTGATAACACATTAGGCAGTCTGAAAATGGAACAATTAAATGAGAGGATAATTAATGTTGATGGGATGTATGTAACATCAATTATGAATATTATTTGTTTGACCATTTTTATATTAGCATTAAGAAGGTTGGTCAATTTGAGTGCCAAGATAAAATCTTTAGAAAAACCTGTTAAAAGGAATTATAGAGAAATTCAGACCCAGACAGAAGAATTTATAGGTGAACCTAGCTCAGGATTGACTTTAGAAAAACCTGTTAAAATGACTTATAGAGAAATTCAGACTCACACAGAAGAATTTGAAAGTGAACTTAGCTCAGGATTGAATTCTACAGTTACAGAGAAACAGCCTCAGGTTACCAGACTACAGACTTTAATCTACCCAGTAACCTTACACGAACTGTCAGATGTTCATGTTCAAGCTAACTGGACCCCCGTGGAAATGTTAGATTTAAGGAGATTTAATAAAACTATAGTATCATGTGGCATGCATTCTCCATTTGTAAAGCAGATGTTAAACTTGTCAGCTCTTCTCACAATGCTCCCTACCACAAAATTCTTCATTCATGGGTTCTCTTCCTCCAGCTTCTCATTCATATATAACCTACAGCTTTGGCCTTGTGCCCTTTTGGCTGTCTTGTGGTCCTCTTGGTCCCCTCTCTCTTGACCCTTTCTCCTCTTTGTACTCTCTCTTCTCTGTCTCTGTCTCTGTCATTGTCTCTCTGTCTCTCTCTATTCCCGTCTCTCTCCTTTCATGGTCCAGTTCAGTAGCCTACTGACCATGTTCAGTCTACTAATCTCTCTCCCTCCTCTAGACTCTTCCAGATGCCCATGGCTGTACTCTTCTTCCTTTCAACATTAACAACCTTCCCCTCAACCATACCTTGGAGTGGTCATGTCCTTACTTTATACAAAGGGATTCTCTTGGCAGACTCGGGTTTCCTCTTTCCTGTGGACCCTGTCTGACTCCCCTCTGACCCATTTCCACAACTTTGTATCAGCCATCCAATACCTGGAGACACTCTACTAGGTAATCATCTGGCCACTTCAGCCTAGGAATCAAGGTGGTGGTGTGTGGGCGCAG
>CABHPH010138551.1:13834-25247 GCA_902168325.1 Peromyscus nudipes | reverse complement strand
TTTATTTATTTATTTATTTATTTATTTATTTATTTATTTATTTATTTATTTATTTATTTGGTGTTTTTGAGAAAGGATTTATCTGTGTAGCCCTGGAACTCATTGTGTAGCCCTGGCTGGCCTCAAACTCCGAAAATCCAACTGATTCTACCTCTCGAGTGCTGGGCTTCATGGTGTGCACAGCCACTAATCAGATGAAGGTGGATATCACCTCAAATGATCTAGATTAAATTAGGTCTTTAATTTCAAGACCTTTCAAAAAAAAAAAAAGGAGCATCTTTAGGGATCTGTGTGTCAACTCTTCAGACCTACCCTGCTTGAGTCTGCTCCCTAAGTTACCTAAACATCTGGAAAGAGCCCCTAGATTTGTACTCCCATCGTGCCTTGGTGCAATCATCCCAGGCTCAGCCAAAGAAGGGGAGAATGGAATGGGAATCGAGAGGGACACATTTCCTGCATCCATGGCTGTCTCGGGGGGAGTGGCTGAAAAGGGCGCACCCTCTGCAGTGATCACCCTTAACCCTGCTACCCTGTCAGAAGGCCTTTGATATTTCCCCTGTCCTGATAGCTCTTGCCATCGGCCCATTCCCTAAGGCCCCGCTGGTATCACCCTGGTGCACACACTTAGCCTGTATGCATCTGTGCAGTTCCCTTTAGTGCGTCCCCTCCCACGTCCACACTTCTCTCTTCAAGCTTTCCAATGTGAGGTTGTGTGTCAACATGCGGGCACAGACCTGTAGGTGCCCATGTGGACAGCATATCACACAGCCACTTGCAATCTTATCCCACGGGACACAACCACACCCAAATGCCACACTCCTGCTTGGGGCCACTGAAGCAAACTCCAGATACAAGCTGCCTAAGATATATGGAGCCCCAAACCCCAGCATTGCACATCCATTGCAACATGCACAATTATACGCTAAAGGCCTCTGTCAGGACCCACTGACAAGTGTGTGACAAAGAGACGCATGGGCCCAACAGCCCAGCTAACACCTGATGTGATAGAGACAATGAAGCAATGATGCTAAAGTCCCCAGACAGACAGATGGACACATGCAGGGTAACAGAAACAACTGAACAACTTCCCTTCCCATGACCACACTCAGGCATATGAATGTCAACACACCCATGGCCCACTTGGCATTACTTCACCCTGGGAGGAGTATCTGGCTCCACTCTCCACCTAGAAGCCAGGAGCAGAGATCTTGCCCACCCCCGGTCTTCCCAATCTAGAAAGCTTTGGGTCCCAGTGTCCACACCAACTCCTATATCATCCTCCGTCTCCTCCTACCTGCCCAGAGATTGGCATGACCCAGCATGAACATACCGGTTAAATCTGGTCTCTCACAAGCTGAGAGCAATGCAAGAGGAAGGGGAGAATGCTAGGGAAGCCATCATAAAGTGGGATATGGGAGGGACTGCGTTGAGCTGGGAGACCTGGGTCCCTGTACCTATTGCTGTGCATCCAGGTGGAAGTTCCTTGCCCTCTCTGGTTTCAAGGGCAGGAGGCAAGGAGGAGCAGAGCCCCACCCAGGCTACCCTCCGGTATGTAAGTGAGCAGGTGATGCCCTACCTGCCGAAGGATAGGTGGTTCTCGTCCCCATGGAAGATGAATTTTAATCTGGGCCATTCTCACCTCAGGTGAGCAGTCAGTCTAGATGGACACTGGCCTAGCCATACTCATAGCACACTTCCTTGGGAAAGCCGTTGCATCACAAACATGTTTGCACAACCGAAAAACAAGAAGGAATCCAATGGGGAGAGGGCCTGCTACGGCAGGCTGACATGGACAACCCCCAGAACCTAGCAGTGGGAGGCACACGGGAACAGAGTCCAAAAACCAAGCTTAGATCTCGATATACAAGCCCAAGGCCATCTACCCACACACTCCAAAATATACCTCAGATACCTGCTGAGAATGCCACGGACTGCCAGGGACAAGCACAGTCTCCTTTCCCCACCAAGGCAGAGGCACAGCACACAAGCTGGCAGACACCGAATGTTTACATGCATGACCCTGAAATGTCGAGTCCAGAGTTGCTCCTGTGGCCTCCATGGTCCAGTCTGTGAAGCAGGCACAAGTTCACACAAAGACAGCCTCCTACAGAGGCTTGCCTTCTCTGACCCCTTCAGGAACACTGAAGTGTGAGGCATGCATGCGAAAACTCTACAATGAAACTCCAGGCAGCCAGCCAAACGGTTGGTGTCAAAGACTCGCTCCTATTAGTGACCCCTGCACGCCCAAGCAGGTCCTCATCCCTTGGCCTGAGCACCACACTCACCTCCTCGCATTCTCTCTTTAGACTGTGTCCCTCCCCTTGTGCCTAGCCTAGAGCTCTAGGTTCTGCGGTCAGCATCAGCGTAGCAGGTCCTGGGGGAGGTGCAGGCTTAGGTATACATGGCAGAGAAATCTCAGATCTCAGCCCCCCTCAGTTCTCATCCCTCTCGACACCTCACCCATCCTCCAAAAGAACCTCAACCCTTGTGTCCCAACAAGCAGGTGGCAGGGAGAGAGGGCCGTGAAGTTTCTGGTCAAGTTTCTCATGAAAGGGTTTGTATTCAGGGGGCTGATGGAGACCCAGACAGACAGATTCACAGGTGCACAAGACAGATGGGGAAGAGGGAAAATAGGGAAGGGGGTGCAGCCCCTGGGAAGGGGAAGGGCTGTGGGGATGGACAGGACAGTTACCAGGGGTCCAGAGAGCCGGCAGGGCAGGCGGGGCGAAGAGAAGGTCTGAGACGCAGCTACAATCCATGGCGGAGTGAGCCCTGCAGAAGCCCGGACAGGACAGCAGGAAAGAAGCGAGTCAGCCAGTGGGGTGCTGCGGGGCTCCCCCTCTCCCAGGCTCTCAGTCTGATGTCAGCCACCCAACTGCCCTCAGTCCCCACTCCCTCCCTTCCGGCAGCCCTGGTGTCCCTAACTAGAGGCACTTTCCCACATCCCCCCCTCTCTGGTCCAGCAATTCACTCGCAGATTCTCAACACCCTCCACCCACCCTGATGCCCCACACCCCATTTCTTGCTATCCTGTCTCCCGCCTGACCTCTGGGGGAGTAGGGGGTTGGTCCCTGGGTCTTTGGGTCCTCCTATCTCCCTCTGTGTGTGGCTCTTTCCAGCTACTTCAGGTTTATCGCTTGCTCGGAAACACAAACTCGCCCCCACCTGGCTGACCCCCAGCAGCTCCCTCTGTGGCTCACACTGCAGCAGTAGCCAGCTCAGAGATGGCAGAGCTGGGTACTGCTAGCCAGGCTGGGAGGAACAGGCCCAGCTCTTGCCTTTCTTCCCCAGGTAGACACTACCCCCCACACCCCTAGCCTGTCATCTGAGCCCACAGACCCCTGTCTCAAACCTGCCGCTCACCAAAGGTTCTCCATCCATCCTTCCCCCTTAGAATGGCCTTCCCCTGCTCAGGCAACCCTTCTAGGAGCTGCACCCCCACCCCTCACCCCCGCCCTTCCCCTCAGACCAGTCCTTTCCTTTCCTCCCAAAGTAGAGCCACCCAAGCCTGCGGACTGATCAACGGAACCCATGGACGCCTGCCTCAAACCTGCTGCTCAAAGAAGATTCTCCAGCCATTCCTTCTAAGACCAGCCAGCCTCCCCTCTCAGATACTCCCTCCCTGCAGAGAGTCTCCCCCCTCAGACACCTGTCCACTCAGATTGGCATTCCCCCTCAGATAGATACCCTTCCCCTCCGATTGGCATCCTCACTTAGATACCCCTTCCTCAACTGGATACCGCTTCCTCTGGCATCGCCTCCCCCTTAGAACATTCTTTCCCCGTGGACCTTCCTCCTCCCTGAAAGGCCCCTCAAATCCCCACTCCCTCAGAAACCTGTTCCGTAGATACCTCACCCCTTTCTTAGCACTGCCCTCCTCTGTGAGCACGGCCCTTCAGACACCTTCACCTTTAGCCATCTGCCCCCCTCACACTCACTGCAGACACCCTCAGAGCCATCCTGCCTGCACTCAGAGACCCCACATGCCACACCCACCCTTCAGACCTAGCGCTGTATTCCCTCAGACACCCCACCCACAAGGTCTTCTCACGCCCGCAGTTCTACAGACGTCCACACACCTCTCCCATACCATATAGCCATAAGCCCCACCTCACCCCTTGGATATTTCTGTCCTCTCTCCCAGTGTCCAGTCTTCCCTAAACCTCCTCCAACCCCTCCTTGGCCTCCTGGGGTCTCCCCTGCCAATGGCCATCCCTCCCATACTCCCTCTCTCTGGGAGCCCTTCTTTATCTCTTTTTCTCCCTCTTCGTTTCATTCTCTCCCTGCACTTGGCCTCTCTCCCCACCACCTCTTCTCTTCCCTCCACCTGGAGTGTCTTCCTGAATCTCTCAACTCTATTCTCCCATTTCTCTGTCCCTGCCCCCCCCCACGGCTGTCTCCTGCTCCCCTACCCCTATTTCCTTCTCTACCCCCCACTTTATCCATCTCCCCACGTCTCTCTGTTTCCCCCATCTCCTCTCTCCCTCATCTGTCTACCTCTCCCTCCTCTCTGCTCCCTTCCTCTCAGCCCCGCCCATCCCGTCTCTCTCCCGTGTGTCTCCACCATCTCCCTATCTCTCTCCCCACACTCACCCCCCATCTAACTCCCCCTCCTGCTCTCGCTGCTTCTCTGGGTCCCCCCTCCTCCTCCCTCCCCCACCCCCCATTGGCCCCTCTCATTTCCGTGTTGGTTTTGATTTCTCTTCCCAACGCTTTCAACTCCCCGCCGCCTCCTCCGGACACGTTATAACGAGGAGCCGTGGGATCGGCGCTCCGGGCCCTGCTCCCACGCTCCCCCCCCCCCTCGTCTCTCACACACATCTCTGCTTTCTTGCAGTCTCTGCCGCCACTTTTTCCCAATCTCTCCTGTGTTTGGTCTCTGTCCTGTGCGTGTCACGCCCCCCTCCCCCCTCCCCGCCCTCAGGACCTGGTCCTAGCCCCTCCAGCTGGGTCCCTGTCTCCACCCATGACTAGCATTTCTCCGGGTCTCCACTTCTCTGTCTGTCCCTGGGTCTCTGGGTCTTTAGTCTCCACATGGCTCCTTTCTCCATTTCTGGATCTCCACATCTCTGCCTGGCTGCCCGAGTCTCTGTTTCTTGCAAAGTCCCCATCTCCATGTCTCTGTCTCTCTTTCAGTCCCAGTGTCCCTCTCTTGGGACCCCTTTGATCTCACCATGCCCCTGGCACCCCCCTGGCCCCATTGATTGCTGATCGACCCATGGAGGAAGTAGGGCTTGCGGCCTGGGGCTATAGGGTCAGGCAGAAGCTTTGGCGGAGCCACTGGACAGATGGACAGACGGCCGGCCCCAGCCCCAGTGGCTGAGGAGGGGGAGCAGCCGCATCACGTGCCCCTCCCCACCGGCCGGCACAGTGCGGATGGGGACTCCGGGCAAGCTTTAATTTTTAATTTTATTTTGCTTCCTCCACCCCCCCTCACCCCCGTCTCTAGCGCCCGCAGCCATGGCACCGAATGTGTGCGCGTGTGAGGCAGCCTGTTGGAGAGAGGCTGGGCAGGCAGAGGCTGCCTCCCTCTGCTCCTTGCCAAGCACAATCACACAGACCCACACCTACTGCAAGAACACAGCTCACATCACACAGGCCAACAAAGTCACACATACACCACCACGTCCCCCATACCACCATCACATACAAACACACATTGTCTAGATCAACAGACTCACATTCACACCCACAGTCACACGCAACGGGTACAGCGCAACCCACACACATCATTGAAGTTGCGCGTGGCAGCAACATTGTCATGTACAACAGTAACAGACACACGATCTGAGTAGACTGACGCATACTAACACGGGCACATAGTCACTCACCAGTGCTCAGAAATACAGAAATGCAGACCTTCAATCAGAGGCACACCATCGCTCACATAGTGTCATAGAAAAACAGAGACACACCCAGACACATGCACAGACACACAGTGGCACAACCAAGTCAGCAACACACAGAGTCACATGGACAGGCACCTGAGACCCTCCATCAAACACACACATTGGGTCCCATGCAGACAGATACACAAAACACCCTTGACATAGACTGCCACAGCCAGATGGCAAACTCGGGTGGCCACACTCATCGCAGACACATAGCCACAGTCATAGTCCCCAAAATGATCAACACAGTGGGGAGCCTGCAGGCAGCCCCCACCCTGAGAAAGGGGTGGTGACCTAAGTGCTAAGCTTGGCTGTGTGGGGGTGCCCACTTAGAAGTAACTGCACCTCAGGATCATCACTATCTCTGCCACCGTGGGCTTGTCTGTCCATCATCTACAGATCTCTTCAGCATTTCTGTGTGTGCGTGTGCGTGTGCGTGTGCGTGTGCGTGTGCGTGTGTGTGTGTGTGTGTGTGTGTGTGTGTGTGTGTGTGTTCAAAACGTACACTTGCCTTATCCCGTCTTCAATCATGTCCTCTCCCTCGTTGTCTGTCTGTCTGTCACTGGGGGTCTTTTGTTGCTCATCCCTGTGTGTTTCTATCTCGAGACGTTCCCGCCTCTCTGTAGCTTTGATTCTGTCTCTGGGTACATCCCTGTCCCTCTTGGCCTCTAGGCCTCTCTGCCTCTGTCTGCTCACCCCATCACCCCAGCCCCCTGGGCTGGGGTTTAACCAGTTGTTTTGATTTCTCTAAGCTGCGCTGGCCGCCTCGGGAGCCGCCTCAGGCCTCACACCGCCCCCAGCCCCTTCATCCCTCACCCAGGGTCCCCCACCCCCACCCCCTCTTAACACAATCTGCACAAGTGGAATGAAAATTGATTTTTTTTTTAAATTTCATATCTTCTCCGGGGCTCTGTCTAAAGAGGAGAGAGACGCGGCCCAAGACCCCTCTCCCACCACTGCCCCCACATACACACACACACACACACACACACACACACACACACACCCTGGAGCATGCACCCTTCTTCACACATGCCTGTGTGGACACATTTGTATACACATTAGAGATGCACAATGATGCTGCTCTGTCATGGACACACAGATCATACACACCCCTAGACCATAGGCATGTTGCCAGTCCCTGACTAGGATGAACCCTTCTACATAAACAGTACACCCCCTGTCCCACCCAGTATAGGGCTGTGGTCCCTGTAGTCACACACAACACGGGTGCCTGTGCTCAACACATGTTCTAGCCATGTTCTAGTATATACAGAGCTATGCTCAGGGACTGTCCCACCACAGGCAGCAAGTACCTATGGCTGCTCTGGCAAAGAAGAGGTCTGGAAGCGGCTGTCACACCAGTACCTGCCACCCTTACCTCAAGCATCACCCCATTCCCACCCCTGCTCTCGTCAACCAAATGCTCTGGCCTGGTCCTTAGGAGGGAGTGACTCTGAGCCACCACTCCAGACTTCGTAACCCACGCACCACACACACCATATACACACTACACACATGCAACATACCATACACACAATATATATACACACTATACATATACCACACACCATGTGCAGCAGATTGCACGTACTTCACATGCATGCTATACACATACCATACACCATATACACATTACACCACGGACAAGACTACATACTCCTTCTATATACCATACATAGCACATGACATGTATTACATATACTACACCACACTCCCATGCAACATATACATGAACACCACATACCTCATGTCACGTATCTACCACATACCAGACATATACATACTCATGACACCCCCACATGTACACCACATACATACTATACACACAGACCACATAGAAACTATATACCACACAAAGACACATTCCATATGGTATGTGTGAAACCACACATATACCATATTCCAAATACCACGACTGCCACATACCATCCATGCTATCCCCATATTACATACAGATACCACATTTCACACATCACACACAGATACTAAACCCATGACACCTACCACACACATTAAATACAGCCTTTGCTACTTCTCTTAGTGACACACACAAACACAGGAAATGCAAGGACTGAACCTCCCTATAACTCCTATGTGCAGGGTCACCCATGATACACACAGGTCCACACGGAGACAGATGTGGGGACCCAAACACACTTTCTCACATGTCATCATAGACATAGTCTCACACACAGAATTGGCACAAGTTCACATTGTATACACATGCAGCATCCAACAACCACACAGGAATGCACAATCACAGGGTCACATGTATGCATGTGTACGCACGTGTGCGTGCGTGCACACACAAACACACACACCACACACACACACACACAGCTGTTAGCATTCTTCAGGGCTGGTCATGCACACACACACAGCTGCGAACCAACATTCTATCCAGCCTACTACATTTTGCTTCCCAAATGACTGCATGTGCATGCACACACACAGAGAACACCATCGGCCTCTGAAGCCAGAGTCGGACACAGGCTCAGAGAGGCAGCACCCACCCAAATCATTTTGTCACACGGCCGGGGGCTGACGCAGGCCTAGGGACTTCTGTAGCTACGCCCTACTGCTCTTCGCTGGTGGGCCCCTCACACTCAGCAACCCCACTGCCAGTGCACCGCCCGCCCCCACCCCCACCCCCGCCTGCCTTCCCACCATGCTTCTCCTGGACTCAGTCTCCTTACCTCCTCAACCTCAGGGACAGGCTGTCCTGCCCTGGTCACTCAGCCCCGCACAGCCACATGATGCGGAAACATAGCACAACCCAGAGTTCTGGACAGTCACACTAGACACGCACAGCTGAGCACCACACACTGTCACATTCATGGACATGATGTGCGTGGCTTTGTGCAGCCCCACGACCTCTCACACAAACACACCTAATCCTCTGTGCCTGGGGACACGCACAACAATTGACATGTCATATTTACATGTGCTGCACCACACAGGCACTCGCAAGGGGACCTCTGACAAGGCTTCATTGCAGGACAGCGCCAGGGCCTAGATGAGGTCTAATTGGTACCAGATTTGGAGTGGAGTGGTCAGGATGTACCAGGCAAGGAGTAGAGGAGCCCAGTGCCTGGGAGGGCAGGAATGGAGACCCACACTCCACCTAGCCACCTCTCTCTCTCTCTCTCTCTCTCTCTCTCTCTCTCTCTCTCTCTTTCTCTCTCTCTCTCTGTATCTCTGTATGGAGCCATGTTTGTCTCTTTGAGTCTCTGTCTCTTTCCTGGAGCCCCAGTCTCAGTACAGATGTCCCTGGGGCTGCAGCCAGCTTGCAGAAGGATGTCAGTGGGGGTAGTGGTGAGGGAGAGTCCCCAGGGAGGTGAGAGCCGCAGTGCCACGCACCCCGCCTACAAAACAGTGCTGGGGGAAGGGAAGGAAGTGGAGGCGCATGCAGCCCCAGCCCAGGCTGCTCCTTGCAGAGACTCAGAGCTGGGGTAAGAGGCTGGGGGCTGGAGGGTCACAGAGAGAGGGGAAGGGCCAACAGGGGCGGTGAGACCAGAGGCAGAGCAAGAGAGGCAGAGCGGATAAAGTGGACTGGCCCAAGCCAGAAAGAGGGAGCTAGACCCACAGAGACAGAGAGACAAGGAGAGACTGAATCAGGGAATGAAGAGGGAATGAAGGGAGAGGGGCTGAGATGGAGCAAATTAGAGGGCTGAGAGCCAGGGCACCAGAGAACCTGGGTCAGAGGAAGCAGAGGAGGGGGCAGAGATGCGGAAAATTGAGGGATTAGGGCAGAGGCAAGAGAGTGGATGAGGGAGACCAGAGCTGAGACAGCCAGAGGACCCACTCCTGCGATGAACCCCCGTGTGCCCCCACCCATCCAGTGTGGATTCATGGCTCTCTCCTCAGTGCCTTGCGCAGCTTTAGGTTTTGGGCACTGCTGTTTCCTGAGGTCCGTCACACCCCTACTCCAAAACCCACCACTCCTCACTTCTACCTGGTCCACCCCATCCCCGCCTTGGACCTAACCACCATCTCTGTTTTGGTGCCTAGCCCCTCATCCTCACCCCACCTATCAGAAGTCCTGGCCTCTTCCCAGCTCCACCCCCAGCCTCATCCCCAGGGGTCCTGTTAGCTCCCCAAAGTAGACCTGTTGGCCTCCATCGTAGACAGGGCCCTGGATATGTAGCAAAACAACTGTGGCATTGTCAGAGAATTTCAGTGACGATGGCTAGATTGGGAGTTTTCCAGAATGAGCAGCAAGGCTGGGTGGTGCTGTGGGTTCTCTTGCAGGGTTTGGCAAAGACTGACCAGATATGTTCATGGAATCCAGATGAACACAACAGGCATGACAGGGAATCCAGAGACACAGAGGGGAGAGGGGGACAGAGTCAAGGAAGGACCCTAGATGAGATGTTGGGATGTAGCAAAAGAGCTAGAGGAGCTGAGACAACAGAACCCAGAGAGACAGGGAGACTGGAACAAAATGGGAGAAGTGGGTGCCTGAAAGTCGGCAACAGAGAAATGGAGTGGGAGACCCAGGAGGACTGTCAGGGGAGCGGGAGAGAAACTCAGACAGACAGAGAGAAGGGCCAGCGGGCAGGGCCAAGAGTGCCCCTGTGCCAGCAGAGGGACCTGGGTTGGCTAGAGCTGGGCGCTGGGAGCTGGGCTGCCATGGGGATCCCATAAGGGGCAGGGTCCGGCAAGGCTGGGGGAGGCTCGGGGCTCCAGGGGCATCAGGCGCGGTGCTAATTCAGCGCCATCGATCAGACAGGATGAGAGCAATAAATTATTGTGACAAGATGCAATCCTGGTCCTAGCACTGCCGCCGAGGCGGATCGATCCCTGTCCCCAGCTCCACACCAGTCCCATGCTCAGGCCTTTCTGGCTGGGACTCCTCTGCCCACCTCTTGATCCGTTCTCCTCACCATACACACACTCCTAACTGTTGACCAGGCCATGTGGTAGCCCCGGATAAGAGAGAGAACCAGGAGAGGACGTAGAGGCAAAAGGCTAAGCCCTACATAACTCTGGCCTTGTGGTTTCCCTTCTTACCACCACCTGTAGGGTCAGAACTGCCATGGTGCCCATTTCACAGATGTGAAAACTGAGGCTTGGACAGGGCACGCTAACTTGGAAACAGGCCGACAAGGATGAGTGATGAAGCCTGGACTTGAATGCAGGTCAGGATGGTTTCAAGGCCCCAGTATCTCTACTGTCAAAGGGTAGCACAAGGGACAAGATGAGAAGAGAAGAGGAGTTGGAGGAGACAGTGGAAGACACAGAGAAGAGAGACCTGGATGTGCAAAGGGACAGGGAGCTGCCTGTAGTAGCCCCAGATACTTGGAAGACTGAGGCAGGGGGCCTGCCTGGGCTACAGAGCAAGTTCAAAGCCAGCCTGAACAACTGAGCAAGGCTCTGTCTGAAACACTGTAAAGGGTTAGAAGCCAGGCATGGTGGTGTTCACCTGTGATCCCAGCACCTGGCAGGCAGAGGCTGGCTACATACTCAGTTCAAGGTCAGTCTGCGCTGCATTAGACTCTGTATCAAAGGCGGGGGGG
>CABHPH010138551.1:0-13734 GCA_902168325.1 Peromyscus nudipes | reverse complement strand
GTATCCCTGTCTCTTTTAGTGTTTCTCCTTATGCCTCTTCTTTTTTTTTCGGGGGGGGTGGGGGGGAGATTGCTGGGATAGAGGTCGATGTTAGAGTTCTTTCCTGACATGCATGAGGACCCTGGGTTACATCCCCCAAATTACAGGAGAAAAAAAGAAGAGGCATAAGGAGAAACACTAAAAGAGACAGGGATACAGGGTCCATGAAACAGAGACAGGCAGGCTGAGGCAATGGGACAAAGGGAGACGGTGGCAGAGGCCCCTGTGGAGAGGGGTGGGGTGTCTGGGTGTGTTGGGAGGGGTGATGGGAGAGGAAGCTTTGATCCCAGGGGTCAGTGTCTGTGAGAGCCAAGATCGGCTGAGGCCTGGGCACCCTTGATAGCAAGGGCGAAGGAAGGCTGGGAAGTTAGTTCTTGGTGATGGAGAAACAAGGGTTGCTAAGGAGACAAGATGGACAGGTGTGTCTTCAGAGGAAGGTTGCTTGATGGCGGATATGGGAGGCAAGCAAGCCTGTTTGGCTGGGAAGGCCATCTCTGAAGTCACGTGGCTTTGGTCTGACTCGGTTCTTCGACCTCGGAGAAAGGATTTCTTCTCTTTGAGCTCAGTTTGTTTTTCTGTAAAATGGGGGCATGAGTCAAGCACCTGTTTTATAATGGTCCCGTGAGGATGAGTGTGACAGTGGACAACACCCTGTCACAGAAATGGTCTTCGAATCAGCTGTCATCAGTGCCATCAGCATCATCACCAACGTGGGGGAGGGCAGGTCCCCAGGGGTGTATGTGAACGGGTGGTGCTCAAAGTCAGCTATGATGTCCAGAAGTGACAGCCACATCACCTGGACACTTAGAATACCCAAGCCTTAAGCCAGGTATATTGGTGCACACCTTTAATCCTAGCACTGGGGAGGCAGAGGCAGGTGGATCTCTGTGAGTTCGAGGGCAGCCTGGTCTACAGAGTGAGTTCCAGGGCAGCCAAGGCTATGTAAAGAGACCCTGTCTCAAAATAAATAAATATCCCTAGTGTCTAGAGCTAAACCTAGGGTTTTATTCATTCACGTAAAGCAAGTGTTCTACCACTGAGCTACACCTGCAAACCCGCTTTTTAATTTTTCATTGTGAGAGCCTCACAAAGGCAGGTTGAACTCGGACCTTCTGAAGCAGATGGGATGACAGGCCATCCTGTGTCACAGGTCTTGCTTATGGAGAGGTCTCTATTGTGCAGGGAGCAGGTATGCCGCGGTGGCTAGGCACAGATATCACGTGTTTACAAATGCTACAGGTATTGCTCTCAAGCAGTAAGAAGCTAGGTGGGTAGAGATGGGCTATGAGAAGGGATGAATCGGACTGGAGACAAGACGGGATCTGAAGGTTTGGTCCTTAAGATGTGACCAACGAGTTGAGAGGGCAGAGAGAAGGTGAGAGGGCCTGTGGAGTGGCAGCTGGTGTGCCGAGAATTGAGGATCACTAAAGGTGTAGGAATAAACAGAGAGAGGTAGGGCCAGTGTAGGGAGCCAGCTGCATGGGGATAAGGGATTTGCCCAGACATCTGTGTCCCTTTTGGAGCATGCTGAGAAAGAGTTTTTTGACAGAGAACAGCTTAAACAGATGTAAGGCGGAGAGAGGTGAAGGATGATGCCTGGGGTACACAGGGGAGGAACAGGCATCGGTGTGGAGGTGCAGCCTGGAAAGATGACGTGAGAACATGGGTGAATGTGGGTGATTCGTGTGTAGGAGAGGAAGAAAAGGGACCCTGAGTACCTGAGGCACAGGTGTGAGGCGACATGGGGGGCGGGCAGCAGAGCCCCATGGCCAAAAGACCATGTCTTGTGCTGTAGAGACAGAGCATGGTAGAGATGAGACTTGAGAGTGTCAAGCATGCAGGTGTGAGAGGTGGGGCTCTCAGAGGCCTTGCAAAAAGGGCACTGGACAGGCCAAGGTATCAGGAAACACATGATAGCAGGGATCGGATGTACATGTGAGCTCTCAGGGGTCTGGGGCTAGAAAATGAGAAGCAGATGTGCCTCCACTGTCTGGGACCAGTGAGCTGGACAGGTTTAGAAAACAAGATGGCTGAAAGTGTATTTTTGTTTTGTTTTTGGAGACAGGGTCTTATGTAGCCCTGGCTGATTTCAAACATGCTGTGTAGCCAAGGATGACCTTGAACTTCTGATTTTCCTGCCTCCACCTCCAGAGTGCTGGATTTTATGGGTCTGTACCACTCCACCTGGTTTATGGAGTGCTGGGGATGGAACCCAGAGCTTCACATGACACTAAGGTGCTCTGTGAACTGAGTTGCAGACCTGTAAGTGTATTAATAGAAAAGATGGGCAGGGGAGAGAGAGAGAGAGAGAGAGAGAGAGAGAGAGAGAGAGAGAGAGAGAGAGAGAGAGAGAGAGAGGTGTGACAGGAGTGCTCCTAGGTGGCCTGAGGCTGTTTTGGAAGGTTTGGTATAAGGATGGCTCAGGAGGGTGGGTGAGGTCATGCTGCAACTGAAGGCTAATCGCAAAGGAAGGTGGTGTGTGTGTGTAACAGGTACTTCTGGAGGGGAAGCATAGGTTAAATATAAAGATGTGAGAAACAGTACACTGAGGGAACTGAGGGAAAGGTTTGGGGTGTTGCAGGGGACTGTGTGACATGAAAAATGAAATTGGCCCCAGATTCAGGTAGAGGTTCAGATTCTGAAAAACAGGTGTCACCCGGGAGAGCAGGTAAGAGAGAGCTCCTGTTAAGTGAGACACTTTATGCTAATGAGCATCTCTGGGGCAGGCTTGAAGGAAACAGGGGCTACCTGGAGGACCCATGTATGCCTGCCCTTGTGAGCCCCAGAAGTAGATGAAGGGAACAGGCGATAGGTCCAAGCAGGTCGCGTTAGGTGGAGGTCCAGATGTGGAGAACTTGAAGGGGTCACATGGATGGGACAGGCGAGTTGCTTGTCGGGGGTGCGGGTGAAAGGTGTTACCTGAAGCACAGGTGTGCTGTCCTCCCAGGAGCCCGTTTGAGCTCACAGGTTCCTCCCGCGGCTCCAGCTCTGGGCTTGGGGAGGCCTGGGCCTGCCGAGCAGCTCGAGCTCCGGAGGCTGTTTGGCGATGCGGAGCGCGTCTGGGCCTCGGCGGGCCGGCGGGGCGGGGGGAGCGGGCGGGGGGGCCGTTTAGCCGTGATAGATCCGCGCGCCGCTTGTCTCTTAATCTCCGGAGCGACCGATCGATTCGCTATTTCCCTTTGTTGCCAGAAAATTCGATCCTGGGCCTGGAATTAGGTCCCCGGCTTAATCTGAGCGGAAACCAGCGAGGGGGAGACAGAGACAGAGATGCTGGGAGAGACAGAGACGGAGAGATAGTGAGAGACCGAGAGATGCCGCGGGAGAGGGAGAGACATGGAGATAGGCACGGGGATTCTGGGAGGGGTAGTCTAGGAGTTAGTGCCGAAGAGGTAGGAGAGGTGTTGTGACAGATAGATAAGGAGTTAGAGAGACAGACCCTGGCTCCTGGGAGAGCTGGAAGAAGTCACAGAGATGCTGGCAGAGACAGAGACAGTGAGGAGAGACAGGCAGTAGAGATGAGGCAGAGGTAGCCCAACAGGGCTGGTGACTGTGGTGGAATGATGAATAGACAGGATGTCCAAGACATCCCCACACCAAAGTTCAAGTCTAGACACTCCTTGCTCCCAAATGGGCTGACCCCAGGGCTGGCTCCAATAACCCTTCCCACAGACTGTGTGACCTCTCACACCAAATATGTAGATCCAGTTTTCTAGACTCTCAGCCTTGAACTCCAGCCCCAATCCAGACTTCCTCTCTCCTAAATCCAAATCCTCAGTACCAGTCCCATCCCCAACAAGTCAGCCTCATCCTCAAAGAGCTAGGGCTTCAGCACCAAACATCCTGACTCTAGGCTCTGAGCCCCAGGTCTCAAATATTCGAGTCCTCGGACTTTGACCTTTAAACCCCATGGCACTCTGGTCCTAAATGTCCAGACTCCTCAAGCTCAAATATCCAGACCCAAGCTCAAGTCGGCCTTCAGTCCCCATCCCCAAATAGTCACACTCAGGTCTGTCCTGATCCCGTTCCTGAGGCTTTCCACACCCCGCCCCCCTCCCCATACCTTGCACCCCAGTCTCAAGGTCCTGCCTCCAGCGCTCATCCCTCCCACCTCGCACCCCTGTCCAGAAGTTCTCCGGGGGGATTCCCTCCCACCTACCCAGAGTTAGGCGCCGCTGCACCCTGCTGCCCACCCTCAGGCTGCCCTGCCTGGGGCACCATCCCTGCCCTACGGTCTTTGGGGACCACCTCCCGCGGTCCGGGCCCCCGCCCCGGGCAGCAATCCCCGCCCCTCATCCCCGCCCCTGAGATGGCCTGCGGCGCTCACTCACTTTCCGCGCCTTGCGCATCCGCTTCGGTCCGAGAAGTGTTTAAAGTTCGGATCCCGCAGCCATGGCCCCGCGGCGTCCTGGGGAAGGAGACCCCGGGGCGCGGGGCGAGGGATGCGGGTTGCCGGGAGTCCCGCGGAGATGGATGGGGTCTGGGAGTCCCTGAGACAGCGTGACAGAGACAGGGAAACAGAGACGAGGGGCACGAGCAGAGATGCAGAGGAGACACCCCAACAGAGACGCGCGCAGAAGAGAACAGGACACGGGAAGCTGGGAACCCGGGTCAGGGCGCGGGGGACTGTGCCTCTGCACCCCCTCCTCTCCTGCTGTTCCTCTTTCTCCTCCTCCTCCCTAGCTCCTCCGCGGCGCGGCGCGCTCTCCCGCCCTCGCGGCCGCCCGGCCCGGCTCGGCGAGCAGATATATGGAGGCGGCGGCGGCGGCTGTGCGGGGGAGGGGGCGGGCGCGCGATCGATGGAATATAATTTTCCTCAAACTCGGAAAATAAAGTTCAGAGCTGATCAAATTTGAAAACAGATGTCGAATTGCGACTCTAAATAAGGTTCGATCCCGGGACTGAGGGAGTGGGGGTGGGGTGGGGGCGGAGAGACACCCCCAACACCTTTCCCCTTCCCTCCCCACCTCCTCACTGTCCTACATGGGGAAAACTCGCAGACCGACGGACAGGCTCTAGTGGAAGGACCGCTGTCGCACACGGGCAAAGCTGGGCCTGGCCTATGCAAGGACACACACACACACACACACACACACACACACAGAGCATGGACAGCGGACACGCGGACATAGGGACACATAGACAGAGTGACATAAACCATGCACAACACACACAGGACGCAGCCTGGGCATAGGGACATACCGCCAAACACGGAGGCAGGCACATGCACACAAGTGCACGGCCATGCCCTCTATTCTAGACATTCTGCACACATACCGATCCCAACCCCCCAACCTCTTCCTGATCCACCTACACAGTACTGAGATGCACAGACGCAGGGTTGCACCGTGACACATACCCCACACACACCAGGGTGCAGACCCTTACTGGCACACTGAAATACACCATCAACCATCTTCGGGACCTCAGAAGCAGTTCATCTTCCACAGGACCTCCTCCTGCAACTTGACCTTGCCCTCTCCTGGGCCACCATCCCAATCTCTTTTCCCTCACAAATCCTCCCTTTTTTGGCCTCCCTTCCCCAGTTTGTACCCCCATTCCCAGGTCAGGTTCCTCCCCACTTCCAAGTCCCATGAACTCTTTGTTTTTTGTTTGTATTTTAAGACATGGTCTCACGTAACCCAGGCTGGACTCAACGCACTGTGTCCCTTAGGCTGGCCTTGAGCTCTTGCTCCTCTGCCCTGCCTCCATTTCTCGAATTCTGGAATTACAAGCATGTCACACTCTGACTTCCAAGATCTCATTCCTTGGGGGAAAAAACCACCTACTCCGGGAGAGGCAAGTATGTCTCAGGGCAAGACTGGCATGACCAAATAGATACTTTGTGTCTAGAACCTTTGTGTGGCAGTCACCACCCTAACTACCCTTCAAGAGCGCACATTAGGGTGCTGTAAGAATTTTGCCCTTTGTATCAGAGAAGGTCTGCTCCCCACCACCACTCATTTGGCTAAGTCACTCATCATTCCCGAGTCTTAGTTTCCTCTTCTGAAAATGGAGTAACATGACAGCTACCCCTTAGAGTGGTGGGTGGGGCAAACACACTACTATGAGCACCAATTCTTCAAAATAATCCACTAAAATGTGTGCAAAGCTGGGATTGGCCAATCTGCTTCTACCTTGTTCAAACTCAAGGAGGTAGCAGGGAGCCCTCCCCACCCACCCCCTTCTCCACTTCTCCACATCCCCACTCCCCCTCCACACATACATACACTGGCAGCATTGGCCATCAAACTTCACTAGGCTGCACTTAAGCCCTCCAGGTGAGGGACATGACCCTGGGGTGTCTATTCCAGCTCTTAAAGACTGGCTGCATGGTGACTTTTACCAAAGATAGAGAGCAGCCCCCCCAACCTGTTTCCAGAGCACGATTCTGAATATCCTGGAGGAAGTTATGGGACATTCTCTATGAAGTAGAACTCCTTCAACTGTATGAGACACCCTTTGGGAGAGAAATAATCTACTGTGGATAGATGTGACTCCTTGATTTGTATGCCATACCTGTCAAAAAAGCTAAAACCCACCAAGAACACTAGCTGAACTGGACATGGATGGTAGCACATGCCTTTAATCCCAGCACTCAGGAGGCAGAGCCAGGTGGATCTCTGAGTTCGAGGCTAGCCTGGTCTATGGAGCGAGTTCCAGGACAGCCAAGGCTACACAGAGAAACCCTGTTTCCAAACAACAAAACACAATACAAACCTCTAGCTGGAAATCAGGGGGTGGGGAGTGTTTCGCTTGTCATTTCTGTACTCCAGAGGCTGAGGCAGGAGGATCTGGAGTTCAAGGTGAGTCTTGGCTGTCTCAGGGTGAAAAGAAAAGAAGAGAAAAGCCATTAATGCTGCATTTATGGTCATGAGTGTGCTATGATAAGATATCTATGCAGGGAGAACACCTTTGGACTGTAAATAACACCCAGATGACATGCTCTATTACACTATACCTCACACCCTCCCAGCAAACAGAATCTCTGGAATTTTAGCAACACCCATAAGACCGCCGAGGACAGCCGTCCAAAAGGCCTCACACTTTATCTCTAAACTCTGCCCTCCACCCTTATCTCTCATAGGAGAGATGAAGACAGCCTCCCCCGGGTGGGGGGGGGGTCAATCAGAAATACCAGAGATTCTAACATCTTTAAGCAGCTTATAGTAGGGCTGGGGATTTAGCTCAGTGGTAGAGCACTTACCTAGCAAGCACAAGGCCCTGGGTTCGGTCCTCAGCTCTGAAAAAAAAAAAAAAAAGCAGCTTATAGTGTCCAATCAAGGGTATAGAATACTCCCCTCCTCCAAGGAGAGATCTGATGTCCTTGGTGACGTGACCAACACGTATCTGATTGTTCAGAACTCTCTTGGTCCCGCTCACCCATCCCAAGTGCCTCTTTGATCTCTATAACACCTTCTGTGCTGTGCACCTTTGGGAGATTTACATTCCCTCTCTGGGGCTCTGGGGGATGGAGAGGATGCCCGTAAAAGGCAGCCACTGGTGTGCGCAGTGCCCTGTAAGGCGCACAGCAAAGCTGGAGCTTTCGCTGCAGGTACAGCATTTCGGTGCAGAGGTATCACACCCCCTGGGTCTGTGTATTCACTCTTTAGCAGCGTTGCCAACACCCACTTGCCTGTAGGAAGCATCTCACAGGAGGGGGATCATTAAGCTGTAGTTAAGTTCCCCAGGGGGGCTGCAGGAGCACAAAACTGTAGTTAATGCCCTGCAGAGAAAGGACGCCCTCAGGGTGTGTAATGTCCCCTAGGAGAGTGAGGAGAGAGGCTGTGGTGGGGACATCCTCACCAGCCTTCATTACCCAGTGGGCTAAATGTTTTGTCCACAGGGGGAGAGGTCATCTAGGATCTGTGTTATTCATTAAACTCAAATCCCCTAAAGAGGGAAAGAGGACCGACCCCCTCTGGGAACTGACCCTCCTTGAAGGTTGCCCCCGAGAGCAGCTGACAGGGCTGGGACTAGAACCTGGGGGCAATGAAGTGTTTCTCACCTCCAAGAACTCATTGTCCCAGCCCCTCCCCCATAGCAGCCCAAGGCCACTGGAGCAGAAGCAAGGCTTGTTGGGTACTGAATGAGTCTAGTCCTTGTACACTGACAGTTGTCAGTGTGGTGAACACCTTTATGGGTCCCCTTTATACTACACACCTGAGCACTGTATGCCATTAACCCAATTCTCACAACCTATGAGGGACATATACGCTGTTAACTGCATTTTACAAATAATGAAACTGAGACACAGAAATCATTTGCTGCCTATTCCACAGCTAGGTGGAGTTGGAAGTGGGTGTGGAGCCTAGAGACTTGAAGTCTTGGCGTTTGTGTTCTTAAATACCCAGCTGTCCACATGGAACTCACCTATGGACAGTGCCAACTGCATCTACACCCCAGCTTTGGACCACCATACTCCCAGAGCACAGTCCATTCCCATCACCCCAAGTCCTTTGGAGCAGCTTGACCAGGAGATCCCTGGGAGGCTCCAAGTTCCTTGAGGGCAAGCCCTGTGTCTGATTCTCACTACCACTACCCGATGGGTCAAGTCCAGTGTACTACACCAGGCTATGGGAGGAGGCAGGAGGGAGCGCGGCACTCCCCAGAGGCAGAGGAAGGGCTAGGAGGAATGGGGAAGCAGGAACTAAGGCAGATTGACTGTGAATGTCAGATGAGGGGAGCGCGTCTGATGGCGGAGGGAGTAGCAGGCTGTGGCACCCCCCCCCAGCCTGATACCCACCCTAGCCTAATAGCCCCAGAGGGACCATGGAAGGTGGAGAAAGAAAGAAGGCAGGAGATGCTGTTCTGGAAGGATAGATAATCAGCCATAGGGACAGAAGAAGATGCCACGAAGCTTAAGGCGTGGAAGTGGGGGAAGTCAGACAGAGAGATGGGAGCGGGAAGGCATTCAAAAGATGGAGAGATGAGGAAAGGGGGCCTGGGGAAGGACAGACAGACAGATTAGAGCCAGGGTGGGGCAGGGAGGACATAATGAAGGCAAGGGAAAGTGGCCTCGGGTGAGGGAGGACAAACAGAGGGCATCTTGGGAATCGGTGGACAGATGGACCGAGGGACACGGTGCTGGCGCGGCACGGCCGCGAGGCCAGGGCCAGGCCGAGGGCGCGCGCGGTGGTGGCTAGCGCGGGAGGTGGAGGCTGAGCGAGAGCGCGGTGTTTGTGGAGCTGTCGGCTGCGGTGGAATTATGAAAAATAGCAGGCATCGGAGCCGGCCTTCAGCTTCGATTAGGGGAGATGGGACATGACAGGTGCGATCAATACGCAGCCGTTCTATAAAGTGTCAAGTAATGAATCAATTTCGACTAAATTTTCCATTTTTCAGAGGCCGTTCTCCGAGAGAAGAATATCCTCTTTTGTAAAGATATTATTATCGATTTCGGCGGCAATTTGACATCAGGGGTAGTTAATTCCACTCAGAATAAAATTGAAAACACTTGAGAGAGAAAAGAGAGAGGCGAAGAGTGAGACAGAGAGGGAGAGAGGGGGAGGGAGGGAGGGGCTGGGAGGGCGAGAGAGATGGATGGACAGAGCGACAGGGATGGGAGACAGAGGGACAGATTCTGAGATGGGGAGGCACAAGATGGGGGAGAGAAACTTGGAAGCCAGAGAGCCTAGTTCTGTGGAGGCAGGGACTCAGCAATACAGACAAGACACAGACAGATAGACAGACAGACATTAAGGAAGTGCAACACTGAGACACCAAGAGCGTCTCTGAGAGAACCCCCCAGGTGTTAGCAACTTGTTTTAATGACTCAGAGAAATGGGGACAAAGGCCAGATCAGAGAAAGGAACTAGAAAAACAGACTGACAGGCTAGAGAGAAAGAGATAGATAGATAGATAGATAGATAGATAGATAGATAGATAGATAGATAGATAGACAGATAGATTAAGAATGAGGGAAATTTAGGGAGTTGAGGGAAGCAACAGACCAGGGGTAGAGAGAGGAGGAGGAAGCCAAGTCCGGAGAAATGGTTCCTGGAGGGAGTGGGGTGGGGGTGGGGCTAAAGGGATAGTATGAGGGCAGATACAGAGTTGGGTTAGGGGAGCCCCCCATGCTTGGGCTATACTGCTCCCCAAAATTGCTCTGATGGGTGGAAACTCAGTGTGTGTGGTTGGGGCAAGGGAGTCTGATGGAGCAGCTGGTGGGTGCTGTGCTTTGGGGGCATGTCTCTGTGCATGTGTGTCCCTGGGGCTTGGCATCTGTGTGAACATCCCATTCCTTGTGTTTCCGTGTGTTTCAAGCCTTGTGCCTGCACACCCTATGGGGCCCTGGCCTGGCAGCCCCATGGGTCTCAGCCACAGGCAGTGGTGACAACATTTCTGGTTAGTGCCTGTCAGTCGCCCAGCTGAAATTTCCATTTATCCCTGAGTCGGTCAAAGGCTGCCTGGAGGGAGAAGAGCTGGGGGAGGGAAAGTCCAGAAAGGCACTGTGGGTCTGAAGAAGGAGGGCTGGAGCCTGGGCCTCTGAGTTTGAGGGAGGAGGCTGACTCTGAACTTCAGGGTGTGAGGGAGGAGCTCTGGGGCCTGGACACTGCATGATCTGGATAGAAGCTGCTCAGCCTCGGCTGTCTTACCCAGCAGTAAAAGCCTGGACCTGCTGCCCCCTAGTGGACATGGGAATTGGGTTCATGAAGGGACAGTTGCTGACCATGGTAGCTCAAGAGGGAAGTCCGAGGCATTGACCCAAATAACAGAAAAGACAGACTAGAGAAGGAAGTGGGGGTGGGTGGGGGAGGAGAGAGGAAAGAGGTGGACGGAGAGATAGGGGTTGAGATGAATGGGGACAGACAGACAGGCTCAGGTAGAGAACTAGTTTCCAAAGAGGAAAAGACAAGTGGGTTGGGGGGGATCGTGGAGGAGGGAGAAATAAAGAGGAAGGACTTGACAGAGGTGGTCCACCAGCAGCAGTGGATAGATACCAAGAACATCAGAGGTTGCCAGCCAGGGGATGGGCTGCAAGACCTGTAGAGCTACTGTGAGATAGAGACGGGAGCCATGGGGTCAAGACAGTTAGGAACACTGGGGACAGGTCCGTAGAAGGAAGAGGGAAGCCACAGGGAATAGCCAGAGAGAAGACAGGCGAGGGCAGACACTCATGGAGAGGCATGACTCAGACTGAAGCAGAAAGAGGAGCCCACACCTAGAATGACAGGAAAGAACTGAACAAAGACAGTGGAAATATAGATGGGATGCTAAGCTCCCACCCCCACCCCACCCCACCCCACCCCACCCTGCCCAACAAAGCCAAGCGGACAGCCAGAGATGGAGCAGAGAGTGGTATGTGGGCGCAAGACAGGCTAGACCTGGACTCTGAGACACTGCGGTCTGGGGAGGCCATCCAAGCTGAGGGGCTCTGATGGCAAAGCTTAGGAGAGGAGCTAGGGACAGGGGCTTCCTTGGCCCAGGGTGTCTCTGCCTACCACCCCCTCCCGATCCACCGCCCCCCCACCCGGCGGGCTGCCCGGCGGAGGCGACAGATTGAGCGATGAGACGCATTACGCACTTAATCCGCCTGATTGAATGTTTTGCTTTCGCCCAAATTGAAACATTAAACAACACGGGACGAGAAGAGGCGGCCGCAAATCACTCATGAAAGATTCATCTTCTCCCCGGCAGCCACCACCGCCTGCCTCTGCTGCTGCCCGCCCCAGCTGGGGGAAGCTTCTCCGGGTGGGGGTGGGGGCTGGGGCAGCACCCCTGTCCACCCTGAGTTTCCCCTTCCTCCCAACCTTCATGTCCCAGGCAGTCCTTCTTATTGTCTGGCCTCCATCCCACAGGTGGTCTAGCTTCTGGGACAGTTGGACAGGGTGACCTTGGTGCTGTCCTTGTCTCTGTCCATGGGGAGCCCTTTTCTCATTTATGGGGTTCAGGTAGAGGACTGACAGTCTTCGGCTGTCTACCTACATCAGCCCCAGTTCTTGGGAATATGTAAGGTTGAGGCACAGAAGCCTCTTCCTTTGTGTGTTTTAGACCCAGAGTGAGGGTAATGTCCTAATGTCCATGGTGGGAGCCAAGGATGAATGGAAAAGGAGTGCAGAGAGTGAGTCTGTGTCCTCTGTCCTCAGCTCAGTATGCCTGTCTGCAGGGACACTTTATGCTTTCTGATCCTGGCTCTTTCTGTCTGCCTGTGTCACCACCCCATGCCTGTGTGACCTTGTGTGTGTGAAGGTGTCTGCAAGCCTGTGTCTGAGTGTCACTGCCTCTGTGCACAGGATTTTGTGTGCTTTGTGGCAGAGTTGGTATGAGTCGCAGGGGGTGACTTGTGGTGGGTGCTTGTGTCTGTCGGTCTGTATTTGTCTGTGTGTTGCTTGGTCTGGGCTGTTTAACTACTTCTGTGTCTGGGCCTGTTCATGTCTGTCCTTGTGTCTCTGCCACTGACCGATGGGGCACCTGCTGGGACCAAAGAGGAGTGACCAGGAAGGGGGAAGAAAGACAGAGAGAAAGACGGTGAAGGCAATGCTGAGTGCCGGGAGCAGGGAGCAAGTGTGAAGCAGCTGGGGGGGGGGAGGGCGTCGTGGGCGCCACGGCCGGAGCGGGTGATCAATATTCGATTTAGGTTTTAATTCCGGGGCTTTCGGAGCCTGTCAGCCCTGATGTATGAGCTCACACCGGGGCCGCCCAGCCAGCCACCCCACCGATGCCCATGGCCTGGTGGCCTGTCCTGGCCCCAGCTTTCTTGCCCCTCTGGCAGTGGCAGACTGGGAAGGAGGTGGACAAGTGAACTTGAGCTAGTTTGCTCACTCACTCACCTACCTTTCCCCGGACCTATATTCCTGCCTTTCCCCAAGCAAGGTTCAGGGAGACAGCAGGGGCCCCGAGGTCCTCATTGAGCACTGGCCACACACGTCCAGACACCACATGCTCACAAGGGGAGCTCTGCACACACACATCCAGCACATGCACCAACACGTGCAACCCAACGTACCAGTGTCCATACACACCAGGACTCAAAACACCTGTGCACACACAAACCTTGACACACACAATCCAAACATACATATGTCCACACACACCTGGACTCAAATTCTCATGCATACACAAACTCTAATACATGCATACATCTCCAACACACACACACACACACACACACACACACACACATCCACATCTCCACACACACATATGTTCTCTGACAAATGTGTCCACATGCAGATTCTGACACACATACATGCGTCTACATAGATCCTCACTTTATACTCAGACACATAAAAGTTCCATGTTAATGGGGGAGGGGGCGTTTAGAATGATGGAAGACAGCATTCTGCCAACAGGAGTCAGAACCAGACACACAGACTCCAGGACAGACAGATGGAAAAAGAAACACTCAGAAAGTAGTGCCAGTTGCAGAAGCAAGGGAGGCTGGGAGGACACCAAGAACCCCTAGAGGGCAGAATTCAGCTGGGGGGATGGGGACTCCCCCTTTTCCACATGCCCCCCCCAACCCTGTCTCTCTCTCTCAGGAAGATGGATCCACCGCCCTCCCTGATGACAATGCTGTCTGCGCAAACTTTAATTAACACTTTGAGTTAATTAGTTCGAGATCATTTAGGAGTAAAATGTTTTTATTAGGGAGGCTTCGAGCCTGTTGATGGATGGGGCGCGATTCGCTCTTCCGCCTGCGGGGACAGCCGGTAAACAGAAATCAATCAGGGGCCTCCCAACCCAGCCCCCCCC
>CABHPH010138550.1:570-13186 GCA_902168325.1 Peromyscus nudipes | reverse complement strand
GACGAGGGGGTGAGTCCTCACCTAGCTGTGCCTTCCTAACGGCCCCCTCATCTCTCTCTTGGTCAGCCACATTTGGCCTCTGAAAGGCTCCTATCGAGTGTGTGTGTGTGTATGTGTCTGTGTCTGTGTGTCTGTGTCTGTGTCTGTCTGTGTCTGTCTGTGTCTGTCCGTCTGTCCATCCTTTCATTCCATGTTAAAGAGGTGCCTGCTTTCCAGCTGCGTCCCCAGGGTGCGCTCTCTCTCTCTCTCTCTCTCTTCACGGCAGGTGGTTGTGAAGAAGGTCAGCCAGCCCCATCGCTGGTACCTTGAGCATGCCTCTTGCGACCAAGTCAGCTGCTGGAAGGAGCAGATCCTTCTCTCTGCAAGGGGCTTCTCTGTCTTTTTCCAGATGTTGGTGAAGGCCCAGAAGGTAGGAAGCATCTGTGTTTCCTGTTTTTGTTTTTTCCCATCATCTTTTGTATTAATGGTGGTGGATTTTGAAGGCTTCTCTGCCAATAAAATTATCTTTCTTCACTTAACCTAATTCAGAAGGCCAAGAAAAGATTAAAGATGGATTTTTTTTTACAATAAGTGATTCTCGGGGGATGGGGAGATGGCTCCGTGGTTAAGAGCACTTGTTGCTGTTGCAGAGGACCCAGGGTGGATTCCCAGCACCCACAGGGCCTCTCACAGCCATTTGTAATTCTAGTTCCAGTGGATCTGACTCTCTCTTCTGGCCTCTATGGGCACCAGGCATACATGATGTACAGACATACATGCAGCCCAAACACCCATAGAACATAGACTGACTTACTAGTAAAATTTTCAGGCGACTCTTTGGTTTTGCTAACTACCTTCATGGACCCAGCCTTGTTTTCCTGTGGCAGCTCGGTCTGAGGAAAGACTATGCGTGTGACATGCGCCTGTGTTTTGTCCCTTGCAGCCACACAGGAATTTTAACAAGTACCTAGAATTGCTTAGAGAAACTGTGTCTTCCTCAGAGTCCCAGTGTGTACCCTGCCTGAGGTCCACTGTTCACTCATTTCCGCCTCCTCCCTCCATCTCTCTCTCCACTGCTTTTCTCCTCTCTCCCCCCTTCCCCCTCCCTCCCTCTGTCTCTCCCTCCCCTTTTCCCCTCCCCCCCCCCTCCCCCCCCCTCCTCTTTTCTCCCCCCCCCCTCCCCCCCCCTTTCTCCCTCTTCTCCTTTCCCCCTCCCCCTCCCCCTCCCTCCCTGTTTCCTTCCGTCTCAGCAGTCCCCTTACCTTAAGTGGGCACTGAGAGACAGCGATGCTGGAGTATCAGGTGATTTAGAGCTATGGCTTTATTGAAAGAAACAGAAGCCCGATTCCAGACGGAGCAGCGTCAGAGCCGAGTTTAGAATTCCCTTCTCTCACCTGTTGCTTTACTCCAAGTAGCCCTTGGTCGGACATAACATGATGATGGACCTGCTGCATCTGCATGAGAAGTTCTTCCGGCCTCTCCCAGGTAGGGGTGAGGCTGTGCTCTCCTAACCTCAGGTCTGTGTCTGTACCGTCTTGTGGGGAGAGACCAAGAGACTTCCTCAAGGAGGGTTAGTGTGATTACACACCCTCTTCTTGTGCCCGAAGCTGTGACATTGGGCAAAATCGGAATTGTGTGAAGCAGAGAGCCCACCATTCCTTGCTTAGTGCCTTGGCTTCTCCTTCTGTTCTGAGTCCTGACATACTTGTGAAGACTGTGTATTTGAGCTTCAGGTTGGCTTTCCTCTTCACGCCATCATAAACCTAACAGACGTCATTGCGCTGACTACCCAGGCTCCTTCTCCATGCTGGAGCCTGTTGATGGACAAATGGCAGGGTAGCATCGTGAGTTGAGATGGCAGTAGCGACCTGGGCATGGTGGTGGGATTAAGTGAATTCGGAGCATACTGGAGAATTTAAAGGCAAATAGTAAGAGGCACTCAGAAAGCCCGAGCAAACAGGAAAAGTTATCCTGGGAGAGGGGAAGCGAGGCACATAGAGAAGTCGCCGCAGCTGGAGCGGTCCTTGTCGCTCTGGGGCCTGTGGCTGTGGTGAGGTGCTGCAGCCACACAGTGCAGGTGCGACCTGTGGGAAATGTGGGCAGTGGGCAGGTGGAAGGAAGGGGTCAGGACCTTTTCACAGTCAACGGTGAGGTGTCAAAAACCACAGTGTTGAAAACGGCACTCAGGTGGGCACGAGGACCCCAGGGAGAGGACCTGGCAGAAGTTACCGTTGGGGAGGAAAGGGGAGTGTGGTGGGGAGAGTCCTGGGGCTCTCTGTATGGGAAGTGTGTGTGGTGAGGTTCTGTCTGCAGTAAGCTTCATTAGCTGTGTGCGGTGTATGCATAGAGTATAACCTGTCCAGAGCCCATCAGAAACCCTTCCCATACTAGGTGCTTTTCCTAATTATAAGGTGTTCGGTTGATTTTGCCTTGGACTGTGTTAGCTGATGGTGGCTGCAGGTAGGGCCTGGAGTTTGGTGGAAAGCCATGTGACCTTTCCCATAGAAACTGGCAGTAGTGATGTGTCTGGAGCATCACAACCCTGGATGAGGGTTACGGATATTTCCAGTCCTCGTCTGTTCTGTCTGCTTTACCCGTCAGCGCTGGTGGCAAGTTAGCCTTGGGGGTGGGTTTGTGTTGTTGCCACGAGCCCACAGATTCACGTGTCCCCATCTGGACCTCCCCCCAGAAAGCTACGATCAGTTTAAGCAGAACATCCACAGCCTGTTTCCTGTCCTCATTGACACCAAGAATGTGACAAAGGACATCTGGAAGGTAAGGAACAGGTTGCTTTAGGGCAGGGGCTGTTGAATCTATGCAGGTGACACCTTTCTCTGGATTTGAACACATTCCGGGGTGTTGTTGTTGTTGTTGCCCAGCTATGTTGTCTTTGTGTGTAAATGTGTGCTTTTCACTGGATAACAGAGCAGTAGTTTTGTGGGGGTTTCGTTCTGTTCTTCAGACAGGGTCTGGCTAGGCCCTCCTGCCTCAGCCTTCCACATACTGGAATCAAAGGTGTATACTATCATGCTTGGCCCAAACAGCTTATTTTAGAGCTCAGTACATATTTTATAAAACCGTGAGGGATGCCTAGAGAGAGGAATGCCTAGGGAGAGGGATGCCTAGAGAGGATCAGCCTAAAGGATGAGGGACCCCTCATAAAGTCTGGAGGAAGTACTGAGGCCATGGGTTCTCTGACAAAATTACAAGGGAGTTTGCAGACTGATCCCAGCTCTGCCGTCCACTTCATGTGTGGTCCAGAGTGGAGCCAGGTGATATTTTGAAAGCTCCCCCCCATGACTGTCCTGAAGCCCAGGTCACACACTACCTGTAGAAAAGGGAAGCATTGAATGGCTTTAAATGCTTTTAGGAATTAAACAGAATAACAGCAAGGGGAATCCATCAGTGTTCTAAAGTCTCGGGATGGTGGCTCAAAGTGGCTGTTGGAGGAGGGGAAGCAGAACCGGAAGGGGGTCTCCGTCCGGTACAGGTTTGCCCAGAGAGGCTCTTAATACTTGACCTTCACCTGCTTCATCTTTGATTTTGGGGCTTAGTAATCAGATGTCACCCCAAGACCTTCTGATCCTAGAATGCTGGGTATTCTGCATGTATGCCCCGGACTTAGTCCAAAGTCTCAGATTCCTGTGTTCTCATACTTCCCTAAACAGAAGGTGTGAGTTCTCTGGGTGACACTTACTTCTAGCCAGCGTTATCGGGACATCTGGTCTCCTGACCCTGGAGAAGGAATAGGGCAGATAGGTCCCCGGGGTGGGGGCAGGGGGAGACGTGGAGGCTGGGATTTGCCAGGTCCAGGTAGTGACCCTTTGTGAGGCCTGTAGCAGATGTTGACCCCGAGCCCAGTGCCTTGTTCTCCATGATTGCAGGAATTGCGTTTCCCGAGAGTCTCCAACCTCTCAGAAGTGTATGACGTGCTGAGCAGGTGAGGAAGGGGCTTCTGGAGCAAGGCCTGTGGCCTCAGCTGCCCAAGCCACAAGGGACCCCTGAGATCTTTCTCTGGTTTTAACTAATTCCAGGCCTGTAGCTGGAAGTTTTCCTGTGTCCCGCAGCTACTCAGTCCCAGATAAACACACAGAGGCTTATTATTAATACAAACTGTTTGGTCTGTGGCTCAGGCTTATTGTTAGCTAGCTCTGACATCTTAAATTAGCCCTTTTCTATTAATCTATATTTTGCCACGTGGCCGTGGTGTTACCGGTCTGCTGGCATCTTGTTCCTTGGGCACCTGGATGGCATCTGCCCTGACTCTACCCTTCTTCTCCCTGTATCTCTGCTTGGATTTCCTGCCTGGCTCTTATCCTACCTTACCATAGGCCCAAGCAGCTTTATTTATTAACCAATGGGAGCAACATACATTCACAGCGTACAGAAAGACCATCCCACAGCACAAGCTCCCTGGTTTTGATGTATTTGTATGTAATTGGCATGCTTTTCGTTGGACAACAAAACAATAACTTTGTGGTATAGCTTCTTATGACCCAGCTGCTTGGACTTCATGTCCTTCCACCCAGCTCCTCATGCCTTTGTCCTGCCTCAGACAGCATTCTTGACCCCACTTCTGAGAAGAAAAAGTCAGAAGTCAGAGGTCAGAGGCCGAGTCAGCCTGCTGCCTGTCTCCCTGAACACTGGACAGGTGCTGTCATTTTTACCACTGTCTCCCCTGTCGCCAGCAAACACAGTCGTCTCACTTGTTTGAGATGGGATCTCAGGTGTCCCAGGCTGGCCTCCCCCGACTCTCCCATCCCCCATGTAGCCAAGAATGGCCTGAACTTCTTCTTCTTTTTTTTTATTTACTTTTATTTTATGTGCATTGGTGTTTTGCCTGCAGGTCAGATCTTTGAGTTACAGACAGTTGTTAGCTGCCATGTGGGTGCTGGGATTTGAACCTGGGTCCTTTGGGAGAGCAGTCAGTGCCCTTAACCACTGAGCTGTCTTTCCAGTCCCCGGGCCTGAACTTCTGATCCTCCTATCTCCCTGTCTCTCCACTTCCCCAATGCTGGGATTCCAGGCGTGTACCAGGATGCCTGGTTTTATGGGGTGCTGGGGTAGATCTTCATACCTGCTAGGCGAGCACTTTCACAGCTGAACTGTTTCCCGCATGCCTTCCTTGTTTGAGGCCTGCAGGGCTGCTCTCTGTGGGCTCACTGTCCTCTCCTCGCCATCTTCCTTCTCTTGGACTCTGCCTACCTGTTCCTTCCCTGGGGATCCAAGCCGCCACCCCCTCATTTCTCTTACCATCACCACGTAAAACTTAAAACCAAGCTACTCGTCTTCTGACCTTCCTCCTGGCTCCCACGGTAACCCCTGTGGTTTTGTCATGGACGTGTGTGAAATATGTGGAATAAAAGTGCCTAAAACTGGTGTGGTAGCATGTCTGCTCCCTGGAGACAAGTTTCCCACCTTGTCTCCGGTCCCTTCAGCAGCCTCACGCATGCCCACGGCTGTTAGGTTTTCTCCCTCTTCACCCGTTACTCAGGGTACCTATGCTGGTACTTGACAGGATGTTGCACATAGGCCATTAGGGACAGGCGGTGGCACCTGTGCTGGTCAAGGCTTGCTTTACGGCGCCTTGGAGCTTGGGCTTTCTCCTCTGTCGGAGGTGCTCTGCATTTCTCTTTTCTGGTGGGAGGGCTGGTTGGTCTTGATTGTGTCTGTCCTCATCTCCTAGAGTGTGTGTGTGTGTGTGTGTGTGTGTGTCCCCGTCCATCTGTGTCCGTCCCTCCTCAGCCCCCCTCTTGCCCAGCACCGTTTTCAGCAGCCTCCACCCCTCCTTCCCCGTGTCACCACCACACACAGCCCTTGTGCAGCCGCAGTTCACAGTTGGCTGGTCTGTCCTCTTGTGTTTTGTTTGTTTGTGTTTGAAGTATCAGGGATTGAACCTAGAGCCTCATATGTTGGAGCTAAGAGCTCTGCCACTGAGCTGCCACTGTAGCCATCAGAGTAGGCAGCTCTGGGAAAGTCCTCTACCATCTTCCTTCTCCGTTTTTCTTCCCTGCATGACCTGCAGACATCTTCAACTTAATATTCAGTTTTGTCCCTTAGGCCCATTCCAGGGCCTGCAACATCTGCTGAGTCTTGAGGGCACCAGGCTCAATGCTGATGGCCACATGTCCATTAAGTGGGCACTAGAGTAAGGGGAGAATTTTTCTTAAACTCCCAAACTCTGATCCCATGCTTCCTGGATTTAAACCCACGATTTGCCACTCACTGTTTCATAACTTACTTTGAAGAAGCCTCAGCCTCGCCATCTATGAAGTGAGCAGGTAAAACCCTGATGTAACTCAGGAGGTGGCGGTGAGGTCAGGTGAGGTCAGCCATGGGGGAGGCTGAGGACAGGCCTTGGGCTTGGTCTGTGCTTGTTGAAACTTAGCAGCCGTCACTGCTGTTGACAACCCTTTTGACGCTGACAGCGGTGCGTGGCACAGGGACAGTCATCATGGCCATTTCACAGTAAGGAAATAAGGGCCCAGAGGAGCTCAGCATCCATAAGTGGGAAAGATTCTGGGTGGGAGCGAATGTGGTAGAAGTTTCCATACTGCCAGATGCTGTTGCTCCCCTGGGTCCAGAGCCACATGGCCTCAGAGCCGTGCCACCCACACCTACTTACTCAGTGGTGTCCAGTTGCTGTTTCCCTGTAGATATCTCTATAACTTCTCTTCTCTCCATTCTCAGGACCACAGCTGTTTCCAGCTGTTGGTTTTACAGTGCCGGGATTGGTCCGGAAGCCTTTCCACGTTAGGCAACCACTGAGCCCACATCCCAACACTTTTTAAAATATTTTTGTTTTGAGGCAGGATTTCACTAAGTTGACCAGGATGCCTCTGAGGTCACTGTGTAGCCCAGGCTGGCTTGACCCTTTTGTCTTCTTGCCTCTGTGACCTCAGTGCTTTTGGAAGTCTCCGTGTGCTTTGGAGTATCTTCCCACCTGTTCTGCAGCCATGCTTTCCACAAGGGCCAGATCTGCTCCTCACTGCTACCTGCTCTTCTCAGCTTGCATGCCGCCACTCATTCCTTCAGCCAAGTTAGTTCACATGACTCAAGACTGTCCTCCAGTGCCTCCTGCTTCTGGCAGCCTGGTGACCTGATGCCACTATCTGGAAGGACCCTGGAGTTTCTGTTTGTGCCCCAGGACACGATGTGGTTATTTCTGCACCTAGAGACTCCAAGCTCCACAGGACAGGCAGCTGCCTGTTTATGTGGTGTCCAGATGTTTTCCACAGCCTAGAACAGTCCAATTAGAGTCCCTTTTATCTTTCTCTTGTTCTGTGGCCTCGTCGAGACCTTATCTGTCCATACTTAGATCCATGCCTTTTATTCTTAAAACATTTTTTGGGGAGAAGGTTGAGACAGGGCTTCTCTGTGTAGCCCTGGCTGTCCTGGAACTCACTTTATAGACCAGGCTGGCCTCGAGCTCACAGATCCACCTGCCTCTGCCTCCTGAGTGCTGGGATTAAAGGCATGCAACACCACAACTGGATCCACACCTTTTAAAAAGGATGTGCTGAGCCCGTATCTTTATAACTTAAGAAGCATGGGGACAAGAGGAGGAGTTACTTTCAATGAGTTGATCTTTTAACCCCCACCCTTTTTTTCCCCCAATAGTAACTTGAATCCCACTCAGAATTCTGGACCAGTGATTATTCATGCGAGACAGTGTAAAAAATATGGTATGTCCCTGAGCTCTGGTCCCTTGCACAATTGGCCAAGTGCCCTGGGGCCGAGCTGAAGGTTCTGCGGTTCCCCGGGCAGCAGGCTGTGGAGGTTTTGGTGGCCATTCCTTCCTGGCCTGCCTTGCTTTGCTCCACACAACTCTGCCTTCCAGATATGCTAAGCCAGAGAACGTTCAGGTCACAGGAACCTGATTTCTCTTAATGTGTGGGGTGTAGTCTGCCCTCTCTAGATGGCAGGGACCAGGGTGACAAATGTTTATGAGCAGGAGAAGGGCACACAGCGTGTGCCACAATTGCCATGGTGGTTGAGTGGGATGAGGAGAGGGACTTCTTCCTCATGATGTGTTCTAATCACTGTCTGACTCCTCTCTTTTGGAAAACCACTTCAGCCGAGACCAAGTGCCCCCATGAAGCAGCGTATGACGCCTTCCTCTGCGGGTCAGGTAACGTGTTCCTCAGAAGGGCGGTCTACTCTGGTGATGTGTGCTGGGTTCATGTTGGGTTGCACATAGAGTTGAGTTTGCACTTTTCCACAAGCCTTGAGACCGGTTACATCTCTAGCTTTTTCTTCTAGTTCTTTTGAAAGTGGCGCACTTGCTCCTGCAGAGGATGCATGGGTGAGTGTCCTCCCTTCCATCCTGTTACCAAGTCCCCAGGTCTCAACCAGGACCTCTGGGTCACAGGACCACCAAAGAGAAGGAGTGTGTAGTCTGGGTTTCTCACCCGGAGCCAGCCAGTGTTGAAGCAAGCAGTCTGCTCCAAGGAGCCCTTTCCTGCCTCCCTACCTCCTGCCTGGGTCCTGCCCCTGTCTTGGCAATGGGGAAATTGGGGACCCACATCAGGGGACCCACACAGCAGGGTTTGACCAGAGTCCTAATTCTTCCTAGAGAACGTCCTGGCTCAGTGCCTGGGCTTTGTCAGCTCCAAGTGTTTTCACAGCTATTGGAAATGACAGTGAGGCAAGAAGACAAGATGTTCAGAGGAAAGACAGATCACAGGCGTCCATAAGGGTTGCAGGGAGCATGGTGACCAGGAGAGGTGCCTGGATGGAGGAACACAGAAACCCAAATCAGAACATAAATGCATTGCCCCTGGTGGTGACATCCTGATGTCCCTGAGCTGGCATGTGAGCACCAAGAGCACCTTTGATGTGTGACAGAGCTGTTAGTGGGTCACATTAATTCCGTAGGACTGGGTACCCACAGAAGGATTTTATCGCCATTGTGACCTGTTCTTCAGGACTGGCCTAGAAATGTTTTGAACTATAATCTGTTAATTTAGGAACCGCCTTAATTGGTCTATTTTGGCCACAGACATAAATACAAATGCTGTGTGATGTATTGATGTGAGGCTTATAGCTAATGTGAGGAGCCTGCCAGCTGGTCTCCTCTCTCCTCTGATGGGGCAGCATTCAGGTGCTCGCTGGCAGGTGCTGTGTGCTGGCACAGAGTGAGCTGCTTGCGGCAGCATGGCTCAGGGCCTGGGGCCAGGCCTCGATCCCTTTGTTCCTTTTAGCTTTGTGACTGGAAAACCCTTCTCAGGTTAGAGAAGCTCATGGCTGTCCAGGCCTGCCGATTCTGGGATCTGCATTTGGGGTGCAGCTGGTGGGAAGGCTGTTGGCAAGGGATGGCCATTTGGAGTCAAGGGTGCTGTCACTTTAGAGAGGATAAAGTGGAGTTTCCTCCAAACAAGGACCCCTCATTCTCCGAGCCTGCTGCCAGTGGCTGGTCAGCAGAGACCAGAAGCTCTTGGCCCAGACTCTGCTTGTATGTGTGAGGGAAGCCCACCAAAATGAGCCCCAAGACTTGGGAGAGGTGGAAAGAGAGGTGCCTGAGGCAGCTCTCCCCTGTTTTCCCCCCAGAGCCTTAGCTATGACTGAGGACCTGCACAGAAACCTGTGTGCCTGAGGGCTTCAGGGTTTTCTCTGTCCCTGCAGCAGTGATCCTGCCCAGGAGCCCACCTTCCCTCAGTACCTCGAAGTGCTGGCGCCTTACGTGAACCAAGTGAATCTTATCCGAGCTGGGGTTCCTAAAATTGTGAGTACGGCTCACTCTGCTCCCTCACCTGGCATGTGCTCCGGGGTTCTGATGACAGTGCAGTGGGAGCCGAGGAGGAGGTGCTCCCCATGACACTGGTTTCTTCTGTTTCTCTGTCAAAACCCACATAGACTCGCTCCTTCCTTCCTTCTCTCCTTTCTGCTCCAGCCCCAGGTAGAGCCCTTTCTAGGTTCTTTAGCCTTTTCATGACGTGTCAGTAAGAACTATGAAGAATCTCTCTTGGTTTTGTTCTCCTAGAATTTTTCTGGCCCCGATTACCCCAGTATCCGCCCTCCTGTACTTATCCTCACCGTCAGGAGGTGGCCTGGGGTCAGCGAGCATCAGGTCTACCGTGAGTTCCAGAATCTCTGCAAGTTCGATGTCAGGCGGTTCACCCGAAGCCAGTTCCTGCTCCTGACCAATAAGTTTAAGGAGTAGGTACCTGAGTCCAGCCCTTTCTCTCCTCCCTGCCTCTCCGCCTTCAGTGGCTCTGGCCACACTGCTGACGTGAGCAAACTTCTTTTGGCAGTGCCCGAAGTGTCTTGAAGGAGTACAGGAGCCATCCAACCCTGCAGGTCTCCCTGTACCGCTACTGGAGACACTCCCCCAACGTCACCTGCCTGTTACAGTGAGTGACCCTGCCTGCCAAGGTGCCATCTGGTCTGATTCTGGCCCTGTCCACTGACTGCTCTGAGTTGTCAAGCGGTTGTTGATAGGCATGAAGCAACGCGTACTCATTCAGAGCATCCCACTGGAGTGTTGGGCCCTGCCTTCTCAGTGAACCAGAGTGGAACTCTGAGCTAGCTGGGAGGGAACAGGAAGGTGATAAGCAACTGAGTGGACCGTATGTGGCATTGGTGACCTGCATATTAAAAACGTAAGGAAGGGTGGGGACTGGGAGAGACCCGGGGGGAGGAGTGCAGAGGAGATGATGGGAGTCTCGGTAGCATTCGGGGAAGTAAGGAGTGAGCCAGGCTGTGGGGGAACGCAGCCAGGCAGGGGGCAGCAGCCCTTGAGTGGAGGTGCCTGGTGAGCAGAGGGCCAGTGAAGGGAACAAGCAAAGGGATCAGGTAAGGAATGGGTTCCATCCGGTGGGGTCTGTGCCTGTGAGGGCTGTGGATACGGGAGAAACCGAGTGTTGAGGGATTGAGAGGAGGAGGAGGGACGTAATCCAACTCCCATTTGCAAAGCCTTGCAGCCTCCCGTGCCGACGGGAGGGGCGTCAGGGAGCAAGTATAGCTATGAAATGGTCCAGCCTGGGTGAGGGAGGGGACCAAGCATGCGGCAGCCCTGAGAAGGGTTAAGTCGTGTTTGAGGTGGGGGCCCCAGTGACTGGGGGCTTTGTGAGGCTCCAGAGGACTCGGGAGCCGTGGACAGTCTGCTTGTGGACAGCCTCTTGTCCTGCCAATCTCAGACCTACATCTCTGGGGAAGGCAGCTTCTCTCTATTGACCCCAAGAGGCAGACTCCACTGGCACCCAGAGAATGGTTGAAATGACATCTGTGCTGGGGATGTAGCTGAGCTGCTAGAGTGCTGGCTTAGCTCTGGCTTCATTCCCTAGTGTCACCGAAACTAAATGTGGTGGGCCACACCTGTCAGCACTTGGGATGTGGAGGACCAGGAGTTCAAAGGCATCATCTCTGGCCACATAGAAAGTCTGAGGCCAGCCTGGGATACTTGAGATCCTGTCTCCAAGGGGAAAAAAAGGACCTTTGGTTGGACAACGTTGGGAGGAGAGAATGGAGAGCAGAGCCTGTGCTGGTCGCCGCTGGTGCCCAGGCAGACCCTGCCCCGTCCAGGCCTCATCTGTGTCCTTGTCTTACAGAGTCTGCGGCATCGTCACCACCTGGGCCATGGTTGCCTTCGTCCTGGGAAGATCGAGCCCCAGAGTGCAGTGAGCCGCCTCAGCTTCTGCCCTAGCTTCCCGAGGTGGCCGTCATGGCCAGTCTGTATGAACCAGTTTGTTTTCAGGCAGACCTGTGTGGTCCTTTGTAGATACTTTGTTTTGTTCTGAATGTGAGATTCTGTAAATATGATGTTTTCAGGCAGACCTGTGTGGTCCTTTGTAGATACTTTGTTCTGTTCTGAATATGAAATTCTGTAAATATGACTGATGATAAAACAAAAACAAACAAACAAAACCCTTGCATGTAGGACCTTTGTCCATGGTCTGTCAACTGCCGGGCGAAGTCCCGGCCACTTGGGTTGGAGCCACTGCCCCAGCATGCCCAGAATTTTGGTGGGTATGTGTGAGTGGAGGGACTATTTGACATGGAGCTGGTGGAGAGGAGGGAAGGGGCTGCTGTGGCTTCCGTTGATGCTGTGTGAGCACCACACTGCAGGTGTCTGGCCAACACTGGGGTGCAAAGAACAGTGAGACCTCCAGAGCTCCAGGCTCGCAGAACTCGTGGTTTAAGAACGGGAGGAGAGCAGTTACAGACAGTGATGCTGTGGAGGAAACCGTGAGGCATTGTCACAGAATGGAGGGATGTCAATCACCCAGGCTTGGGAGGCATGCCCTTGCTGGGAACTCAGACTCCCAGCATCTGTCCTGCTGATTCTGCCCCAGCCGAGCAGCACGGGCAGCATGTGAAATTCATAGTTCCATGGTCGGAGCAGGCCCAGCTCTGCTATCACATTACTGCTCGAAGACGACACAGCCATCTCACCAGAGCGCTTTGAAAACCTTAGTTTTCTCGATGAAGAGAGGAGCTGTATCATTTTTCTCTCCAGAACTGAAAAGACGACCCAAGCGTTTTTTCCTCTAAGTTGTGGGGTGGAGCAAACTCGCTCCCCACCCCAGATTCTCAGTGACTCGGGGTTTAAAATGCCTCTCGGGAGCCTCTTCCTTCTCTCTCAGAGCAGCTGGGGCTAACGTGGCTTGTGTTCCTGCCTGCAGACAGCTGGGCCTCT